>JAMZAV010001524.1:92500-365260 GCA_024449915.1 Sweltsa coloradensis | reverse complement strand
TTCGTCGCGCCACCTAGGCTTATGCGATCTTAATGAAAATTGGAAGGGTTCTTTTTTTTTCTTCTGGCATAGCCTACCCTAGTAGGCATAGTAGGCATATGCCTAGGCCTAGGCCTAATGTTACTTAGGCCTAGCCTACCTGGTACTGGTAGTGAAATGTGTGCTACATGTCTGGCACCTGGATATACTGGTAATTACAATAAGTACAGTATTTGACACATTCTTTAAGCGCCTGTCAGACGATCGAGAAAATCCCGTGAGTTGGCTTGCGCGAGTGAAGGCCTGCACTCGTTAACATGGAACTCGCCGCCTGCTGTCAGACCGAGAGCCAGCGAGCGCGAGCTAGCGCTCGCCTCGAAAAATGTCTAGCTTGTTCAACTTCCTAGTGAGTCGAGTTAGCGAGAGCCAATCAGAACCCACTACCCTACCATAACATGTGATCAGTGAACACCAATTCAATTAGGTGACAAGGATTGTAATAAACTCGCGCAAGCCAATTTTCGTGATTTTCTCGATCCTCTGACAGCCGCTTAAGTGTTAACGAAAAGACTGACTCGGTACAATGCTAAAGTATTCACCACGACAAGGCAAGTAGCCTAAGAGGCGTGAGGCCCCAGGCCTATTTGAAAGAGGAACCCACCAACATACAAGTAGTGTTGGGACTTGAAAATTTTCATGAAAAATTTCAATTAATTAAATTAATTAATTAATTAATTAAAGTTTTTATTTTTATTATGTTGTTTTATTATGCAGTTGCTCAGTTGATATTTGGTATTCAGGATTTGGCTAGCCTCTTGCACAGCAATAGGCCTAATCCTAGCCTAGAACAGAGGCATTGACCTAGGCCTAGAAGTTTGTCAAAATAAATACGCAGCCTGCAAATGAAGGTCTATTATATTTTGTAGCCTGTTGTATAGGCAATAGTCCGGTTGGGCCATAATCAGATAAAGTCCATATTTAATTACCGTTAGCACACATGCTAGAGGGTTATGCGGAACTTAAATGCCTAGGGTATTGGAATGGAAAGACCGGGACAAACATTTATTTCGTGTGCGGTCTTCGCCTCCGATTAGTCTGTAGTGTACCGTATTGTTTGTAGTGACTGTAATCTAGGCTTTCTCTTAACCACCCAGATCGTCGGGTGTATTTTTTTTACATTTTGATATAATATGTTTTAGGCCTATGTTGCTTTTGTTTCCATCATTCATGTTGGATACTATCCCAATTCAATACTCCACATTTTTGTCTCAACGATTATTTTTATAATTTGGGCCTATTTGCAAATTGCAAGAATAAACTTAGTCAGCAAGATAAGGTGACCATATTTTGAAAGTAACAAACCGGGACAACTTAAGTGTAAGAATATGTACTTTGTACTCTATGGATGATTTCGGGGTCTGGGGCAGAACCCCAGCCGCTGGAGGTAGATTTTTTTTCAAGATATATTTTGGTCAAATGCCCAGAAAACAGCTTTCTGACACGAAAATATGAATTAAAAATGGTTTTAATGTGTACATTTTTGTAGTCATAAAATCTTATCTAGTGGTTTAAAAATGATAGTTGGCTAAAGCGTCCACTCGGAAAGTGGGAGACTCTGGTTCGAACCCCGATTGGGATGGATTTTATAATTTTTGGATTGTATTAAATATTAATAATAAAGGTAATTGAAAATGCATGATTTAACTTTTAATACATTTTGCCTTTACAACGAAATAATTAGTGTAGGTAGGCCTACGTAATTAATAAAAAACAAAGTTCAGTTGCATGATAAATACATTTTGATTTTGTATTATCTTTTAACAAAATCGATGCAAAAAATGACTGAGAAAATTAGGGGTATGCAAGTCCTGATTTTTTTTCGAGTCGAGTCTGAGTACTTCCTTTTTTTTAAAAAAATTTCACTATTACTCTTTGACTTTGACAATATTTATTTTTTTACAATTATGTTAAAAATTAAATGGATGAACGAAGCGAGCGAAGCGAAGATTCCATTCTACTACACTGGAGAAAAAAGAACGGATTTTTTTTTCTGCTTGTATTTTTGTGTGTCTGTTAACACGATTCCGGCTAAACCGATACTCCAATTGCGATAAAATTTTCTGGAGGCCTTCAAAATCTCTAAACTTAGAACTGCCACGTTTTTGAGCGCAATAAAAAAATTATTTCTTATGAAAATCGCAATTTTACGATTTTTTTTTCGATTTTGAAAAAAATTCTTCGACTTATAACAACCACATGCTTTATCCGATTGTAATGATTTTTTCACAAAACCTGTATTTAATGAATTTATGTATTCGTGAGAAATTTAAAAGTACTCAAAAAATTATTTCTCTTGAAAATCGCAATTTTTAGATTTTTTATATTTTTAAATTTCTTCGGCTTAACACCTTAATGCTTTATCTGATTGTAATTATTTTTTCACAGAACCTTAAGTTAATGAATTAATATATTCGTGGGAAATTTGAGCGCAATCGAAAAATTATTTCTTGTGATAATCGCAATTTTACGATGTTTTTCGTTTTTTTTTAATTTCTTTGACTTATAACACCTACATGCCTTATTCGATTGTAATGATTTTTTCACAGAACCTTAATTTGATTAATTAATATATTCGTGTGAAATTTGAGCGTAATCGAAAAATTATTTCTCATGAAAATCGCAATTTTACGCTTTTTTGTTTTTAAAAAATTACGCTCATCCAACAACGAGCCTGTAAAATGGTTTGTGAAGCTTCCTAGTTTTATTTATGGATATGTCTATATATTGGCTCCAAAATTGAAAGAGTAACATCTAATTGATTTAAAAATGTAATTTCTCTCTAGATCATTTTAATGAGCATGCACAAATGTTTTTAGAGCTAGACTATGGCATATATTTCAATATAGTATGTGGTATTACATGAAAATATTGATACAAACATTATAGAGGCATATTTTAATTAATTGTGCAAAAAAAGTTCAGAAGTTCCAAAAAGAACACAAATTTGTATCAAAAGACTGAGGTTAGTATTATGGATATTATTTAGGGCTGGTAAGGTAACGCCAAGAATAGATAACGATATTTACGTTTTCACACTGGAGCGCGACCCGGCACCTCCACCAAAATCATTGTATAATACTCGCATACCCCTAGAGAAAATGAATTACCATCTTCTTGGAAGTGGAAGAGCTATTTCAATGTTATTACTGTTAGTATTTATCAAAGGTGTGTTTTTTTTTTCAAGTAAAACATTATCCTTCCGCAAGGTACAGTTGACAGAATACCGGGACATTTCCCTGCCAAAACTGAAAACCGGTACAAATACGTCATTTTAATGAGTCTCTCGGGACACCGGTACAAGTGTTCTGAAAACGGTACTGTACCGGTCAAACCGGTACGTCTGGTCACCTTACAGCAAGATATTGCATAGACTTATTTCACCTCAGCCTGAGTCCCACTGTAGGCCTACAACCTTGATGAAAATAAATTATTTTTATTTATAATATGGTAAAATACAGTTAAAATATAACAGATTAACAAACCTTGAAAATTTTCATGAAATTTTCAAGATTATTTTTTTTTATGAAAATTCCCATCACTACATACAAGTGATAGTGAGACATCATCATCATCAATAAATGATTTTCACGTAATCATTAACAGGCCTACAATACCCAATCAATACTCAATCCGTAGTCATTCAATAATCAATAGTCAATTAGACTAATGACTTTAGACAATAGTCATTACTGGTTTTGTGCTAAAAGTCTAAGCCTATAGTAGGCCTAAGCTTATAATAATGTGTAGGTTTGTCTAGTATCCTAGTAAAGCTATGGATTATTAATAAAAATATTTACTAGTTTTTTTAATCAGTCTTGGGTCGCCTAGGCATCTGAATTATAGTGTTTCATTACTAACGGCCTAAAGAAGATTTAGTATAAGAAATATAGCTAGGCCTATAGCATTTTAACTATTTTCTGTCACCTTTTCTGATCTGATTTATAGTGTTTCATTACTAACGGCCTAAAGAAGATAATTAGGCCTATAGCATAAGAAATATAGCTAGGCCTAGGGGAGGTAGGGGTAATCAGGAACAATGGGGGAATGGGGAACAAGGGCTATAATTCCTCCAATTTGAATTGGAAAAAAAATCAAAAATGTTACAAAGTAAATTGATTTAGGCCTAGGTTCATTAAAGGGCAAATACAAAGTAAGCATTTTTTTAAAATCATGGCACATGTTAATTGTTTTTGTACCAACCTAACAAAAAAAGTTTGTTTCAAGTTTTACACTTTTAATCACTTTTGTATTTTTTTTTCTTCAAGTGTAGGCCCTACTATTTGAAATCCACAAAGTGTGGTGTTAAAAACTTGCCGTAAAGTAGGTACCACATAATGGTGATTTTGTTATTTTTCTAAATGTTCAGCATCCCCTTGAACTCAGCCTTGTTCCCCTTTACCCCAGCCAGCATCAATGTTTTCTGGGTTAAACGGAACACCTAAATGGGGTAAAAAGGAACATTTGAGGTAATGGGTAACACATCAGAATTAACAGTGTTATACTGCTGGGGTAAACAGGAATAATAGGTGATTTTATTGTTAAGGTATTTAGTAGGTATGTTTGTTTGTTTGTTTGTTTTTTTTTGTTTTTTTTTTCAATTTATGGGTTTCTATAAAGCAAAACAGAACAATAATAATTTTATACAGTTTACATTATAAAATGCTTGATGCCCTTCATATGAAATTAAACTTATCTTATAATATGAACTAGACACTATGCTACCTATTAACTAGAATATCTATAATAGCACATCAAATAATAAACACAACCAAATACAGGAACTAATATACCGTTGCAAATGTTTACCAAGTAATTGGACAGAATTTTCAAATACTAAAATTATAAGTTTTCCTAATGCATAAAACAGGTACAAGATACGCCTTTAAAAGTGTCAAGAGATGGCGCTAGTGGTCACCGCGCGAATACAAAGATGTCGGCTACGATGAGGTCGCTCACGCTGGCGCACCGTGAGGCTCCGTATGCGAGGGCCCCGTCAAACAGGGGCTATTTACATTATTTTGATCTAGTGACATTTTGGAATGCCATAACATAGTTTTCACAACTGAAATAAATTAATGTGTGTACTAATTGGTGCCTAGTTAATAATCTGTCGGTGTGAATGAATATGCATACGATGTCATACTTGCTGTGACATGTGCCTATATGCACAATGCTGAAAATCAACTTTTATCTTGAACACAATATCGCAAAACAACAGTGGTTACTTTTACTTTCGATTCCAACTAAGTATTCTACTTACAATATAGAAAAATCAAAGGGATCAAAATAGTCCAGTTTGCATACAAAACTCAGACTCGGAGACAGTAGGCCATAATATGAATTCTTAGCACTTCCATAATTATTTTGCAAATAAACTTTACAGAAATGAAACAGCTAAGGTGACTAGGACGTACATTTTGGTATTTTAAATATTTTGAACAATAAATAATACGTAAAATAAATATACTTTTCAATAAATAATTACCGAGTATAAATGGAAATAAATGAAGTGCACATATATTTCCAAACAAAAAGTGACATAATAATAATTATTATTATGCCAGACATCGCTCCAAAATAATGGTAATTAACCATTAATTAAACACCATTGAGCCTATTTGTGATTCATTCATTGGGAGGACTAAGAACTTCATATTTAATTGCCAAGTTCATAGTTGTTTGGAAACAATGAAAATAAAATTCGAAAGTAGATGATAAAAATTGTTTTCTACTACACTTGGGCCTAATCGTAAGCAATTTTTAATAAGTATCTTTCTATGCATTTTATTTTGTATTGTAACTAAATAAGCAGGTTTGCTACACGTCAATTGTAAAACATCTTAGGCCTATATTTCGTTTCGTAGGAATTAAAATGTCCCAACTGCCTGTCTTCTGTTGTCTAACTACGTAGGCCCTATACATGGTCGTGTGAGTATATTTGGGAGGAAATGTATACAAAGGATATTTAAATGTGACTGATCCAGCATTCACTTTTTACTGAGTAAACCTTAGGTAAAACGTTCAGTGAAGATTTCTGATGGTGGGAATCAACTCGTCGACCTTTCAAATATGTGTCTCACGTGAACGGCAATGGGATGTTTGAACTACCACTATCGATATTGCAAATTACTGAACCCTTTAACAAACAATTGAATACATCTTTCAGCGAGTTACTGAGTTTTTATAGTTTTATCATCCGTGGAATAAAGCAAACTAGCTATACATATAGTATATATATTCTATACTGAAAAAGTACAATTATTATTGTTATTCTGATTACAATCCATACCTACAATATTATTGTTTCGTGTTCTAAAATCAAAATACTTACTGTTTGTTTATAAACCTTGAGGCCTAAACCACTATTATTACACCGTCAGCTAGAAATAATATAAAGTAATTGCCCATCTTCGGAATTTACTTAGAATCAGGCCTGTATTCTCACAAAACTTTGAGAACCTAGATCTTACTTTATTTATTGCTATGTCATCTTCTTTGGTATAATTGTGCCGTCTTTAATGGTTGGCTTAGTGGCTTTACCTTATATGCAACTCAGAACACAACAATATCGTTCACTATTCGACATCATCTTGGACAAAAACTTCGCCGCGCCGTGTAGTTTTAAGCCTGTTCCGTATATATCAGTGCCAACAACTCTCGCCAGAGCGCAGTCTCTGCGGAGACCTCGTCGAGGCAATACCATGTCCGACCGCCGGCTCAGCTCCCGGCGAGTGTGCGGGGAAACGCCGCGATATCGAGCGGCGACTGCTCGTAGTCTTACTTACTAGCAACATTGTATTCTCCACAGATACAGACAAGAACATAATGTCAAGCTGAGTCATGACCACACCTATTAACAAATCTGAGGCACACATTCTTATCACTGGTGGTGATAAAAATATGGAGAAAGAGTGAAGATGTTATATGTTACTCACTTTATAATCATGATAGCAAGTTAGCATTAGATTATCTTACTTATTATCCCTGAGTGGTACCCTCCCCATTCGGCGTTCAACTTATGTGACCTTGATAAGACACGAGATGCCAAGCGATTGCAGTGACGTGTTTCCCTCCACGAGCGTGTTCTTGACAGGCCGCCGGCTTGAGACTTCTTTCTCTGCCTCTCGCTTTTACAAGTCGAAGTCGCGATTGTGAAATACCGATTCAAGTCATAACACATCAGTATTTATAGGACATAACATCTTGGTTATTATGATGAATAAGAATAATACATCACTCAAAATAAAAAGAACGACAAAATCACTCAAAATGAGTGCGACAATTTGAGCAATGGTTGACGGCTGGCGATAAGTTTAGTTTCACAGTCGGATAACCGATAATCAAGCTTTGCAAATAAATGTACATTGCACACCATAAGTAAATCGAATAATCCATTTTTTTAATTTTCAATTTATCATTCCATTGCTTAGTTAAACAAGCGACGACTTATATGATAAAACCTCAGGCTTATTGTATTCAAAATATTCTTGATTCATATAAAACAGTTTTATAACATTGACAACTGAAAAATAGCTCCATTAGAATAGAATTTGAATAGAATTAGAATAGAAACTCCGAAAAACATTGTGAGAAATTTTACTACAACCAATAACCATACAAAACATAATTACGTTCAATAAATATTTTCGGATGAACAAATTAATGACAACAACAGTCTAACAGTGACCTGAAGAAATACAATATTTTTATCATCGCTCCTAACGGCTCCTAATTATGTCTACCTTATCAATTAGGCCTACATATCGCGTATATACAATTTATATTATATAAGCATACGTACGCTTTCCTGTTCCGGTATAATGTACCGAGGTGTGACAAACTTGCGTAGAAAAACTCTTATAATAACAGTTGTATTAGAGTGGGAGTAGGGTGGATGCAGGCTGGATAAACAATCCCGACCATTGACATTCATCACGTATTGGTAGTGAATGACTCATCGCAGGGCGAGCTTCGAGGCATACACCTCGACGAGCCGGGAGTCGACTCAAGTCACACGTGTCCTTGCGTGATTACACGATTAGCGTATGCAAACATTTTGTCCTGACTTTCGACTAAAAATATCGAAACAAAAATGTACTTTTGCAAGTCCAAGACTCCAAGCACACTCAAAACGGATTATCAATTAATTAATATACAATTTTATGTATGACCTACTTACTCCAAAAACGAAACGAGAACTCTGGTGTCCCAGTTTTATTTTTTAAATATGGTAACACTATATTATGCTAGACGGAAGAAAAGGCGCAACGGTTAAACATCTCTGTAAACCTAAACGTAATTTGTTCTGGGTGTACACGCGGGGGCAGACGGTGAAATAAAAGTGATATTTTTATCACCTAGTACGAAACGTATCGACTGTTATTGTTACTTTCGTGTTAGTTTTAGAGCTAGATCTGCATCCAGAGTTGTATGTTCATTGTTAAAACTAAATAGAAATAAAAAAATATTATAATGATTAATTTCGCGTACTTTTGATCGACCCGATCCAAGGTTTTTTGTCTTCTGCGCCTGGCTTGATTGGGAGTTGGGACTCGAGAATGAAATGTGGATCACGAATCCTCAAACCTCTTGTTATCCGTGGATCCACAATTTCCGGAAGAATACACTCCATATAAAACTGCTTCAGCTTAGGAAGCATTTCGTTTTTCCAAAGAAGTTCATTTCTTGGAATTCTTTATTATTATGGCTAATTATTTCATATTTTGTTTTGATATTTTATGTTATTGACTTATTTTACGTAGTCAAACCCAGGGGCGCCGGGTTTCCTAAATTTCGAGGGTTCAGTGAATTCAGTGGCGGATAGCCTGATTCATGGGATTCATTTTCAAGATGTTTACATAATTATAAAACGCATTTAGGGGTGGGGGAGTGAGTGAGTTCGGTTTTGCAAAACCGTGGCATGTTTGATAGCTGAAGCTTTTGGTGCCCGTTATCGCCGAAGGCGAGAAAATGTGTGAATTTTCGAACAAATCGAAAATGCCACAAAAGGTGATAGTAGGCCTAATCATTATTGTCTGTGCAATCAAAATAGAAATCTCAGAGGTGCGGGAGAGGAAAATCCTCTCACCGATTCTCCTCTGTATCCACCACTGATTTTGTTGAATCAATTTAATTCTAGAATGATTTGAAAATATATTAAAATTAAAATTACCTTTTCAGATCAGGCATGAACAGAAAATGTCTACCATTATATTTTATAGTTGTTGATTTGTTATTTGCAAAACAAGAAAATGTCAGGACAATTTCAACAATTGAGTCACAATTCGATTCAGCAGACTGCCAGATTTACTAAAAATAACTAAAGGATGAAAAATATTATTAACCCATCCAGTGCAATGCACTACAATGTAATGTGAAATTCGAATGCTAAAAATCAAATCAAATCTTCAAAGACGCGACGACGACGTGAGAAGCGAGGGCGCTTCAACCGGTTAGATTTAGGTTATATTGCGCCGCAGGTGATATTGTTAGTTTAAAAAGTGATTTTATGGAAATCAATCCAGACATTACAAAATCCATCTCGGCGGGGCGGATTTTTGGATTTCTCAGATGGATTTTGTAATTTTTGGATTAATTTCCATAAAATTAATTACACCTACGGGAGTATTACCCGATTACCTAATGAAATTATGAATTTAAAAAAATAGTTCCAATATGATTTTAGTTAGGTATGAGATGAAACTAGATTGATAATATGTGAACGTTTCTAAAAAAAAAAACGCACTCCTCCAAACAATCCGAGGGTGAAAGTCGCAAGAGAATTTGAATAGTTGTGTGAAAACATATGCACACACTTTAGGATCTACTATCGGAGATATTACTTGCTCTAGATTTTTACCATCACTATGATAGAGCCTATGACAGAAAAGCATTCGCATGCGCATTTAATTTTACTAATCACTAGGAAAACGCTTAAGTCCCGTCGCGTTGATGGATGAGCTTTTTTGTAAGTTTTTAGTTTGCGTGGGATCTATTTACTTATCAAGTGCCTTTTGAACGCATTGTTGGTGATTGTTGTCAAGTTTCTATTGTTACTTGTAAATTGTTATTATAAACCTAAAAAAAACTCATACTAAAACCTTTAATTCTATGAACTCTGGCTTACTTTTTCTACTTTTTCTTTCAAAAAACAATACATCACCATTACCTTAATGTCCATGTGAAATTTGAACGTTGTAGCCCCACCCGTTTGGTCAGAATCGGCCCAAATGTCATGAAAATATCGCACTAAAAATCGAAACAAATCGTAAAAGTATGATATTCATGAGAAATATTTCTTCGATTGTACTCAAAAACTAACTAACTAACTAGCTAGTCTAAGTTCAGAGATTTTGAAGGTCCATTTCAATTTTCATCCAGATCGCATATGCCGTTTGCCCGTTAGAGAGCGAACAAACAGACAGAAAAACAAACAAACAAACAAAAAAACAGTGGAGCTAAATTTTTTGAGGGGTCAGTGAAATTGAAGTTTTCGCTTCGCTCGCTACGCTCATCCAATAAAAATTATTACATATAATAATGTATTACCTATATATATTATTTTCAGAAGCTATTTGACCCGGATCTATATTATTACTAAAAAAAAAAACATTGTCCATTGTCAATTTCATTTTATTTATTAAACGTGATGGGCTTGTAGTCGGTGGCGTAACATCTCGAGTATTCTGTGTTCTTGATCATTACATAAAAAATAAGGTTGAAAATTACTAAAATGGTCCACTTCACGTTCATTTTTCGAGTTTTTAGATCACAGATAGTTGCTGTAAAACATTGTTCACAGAGTCCGAGTGCAGCTAAAACATGACGAAATAACTGTATAGGATGGTGAATTTGTTTTTCGCCTCCGGCGAAAGGGCCTCCGCCGGCTGGGGCTTTGCCCCAGACCCCAGTTTCCGCCCTCAAAACCTGCTGATGGATTTGACCCACCCCCAACTTTCAAAACGTTCCTTCGCGCATGTTTGGTTGATGTGCATAGAAGTCGCTTCAAATACTCTTTGTAGTAGTTTATAGTAAGGTTCAATCCAGATTTAGGCTACATGCAGAACTAGACACGTTCATATTACGTTGTTTATAAGTACCGGTACGACACTCATTTCCTGGCAAAGAATGCGTCACATTGTAAAGAATTATTGCTGAATTGAAAAGAGGTCTTCAACAACACAGCGATTGTTTTGTTTCTTTCTAGTCGAGATCAGCTTTTAGTCAATTCAAATACAGGGCAGTGTTGTATCAAATCCCTCCTCCCAACCATTGATCAATGTTTTATTATGTGTCAACTTACAAGCAAGTAGTAGTAAATAATATTGGAAGTGTTCTTGTAACTTCGGGAAAAGAGGGGTGCATGACTGGTCATACCCAATTGTCCAAAGTACACTTTCAATCGACAATGCTCACTGTTTCAAATAAGGAGATCATTTGGTCATCAAATATAGTTGTGACGAGACGTTCCGGTTTTACCCCAAGAGTTTCGTTTATTGGTCTAACCTATATTTCATTCAATAAAATATTAACAACGTTACTACTTACTACACGTTTTCAAATGTGAATTGACTGCATGCACAGAAAATACGAAAGCACGGCAATCTGCGACTGCGGCGTACTTCACAAGGCAATATGACCTTCAAGTCGAGATCCTTGCTTGCGACGGCAGTGCTGTCCAGCGTTTGTGTTTTGTTTTTGTGCGAGAGGTCGTAGTACAATTGAGCTCCGCTTCGCTCGAGTCGCGAGGAGCAGCACTGGTCTGCCGTGTTCCGAGCTCGCCGAGAGGAAAATTTCGATCAAAACGGGAGCTTTTGCAATACACTCGAAATATCAATTGCGTTTTGAAAAGTTCTCAACCGATTTTATAGTGCGATAGCTCGTTGGAAAGTGCAGTTTCGTCACTATGCCTTGAAAGTAGTACTTATTAGATATATGGCTTTTGGTAGAAATGACAGAATTTAAAATCTGCCAAAAATTACAGACAAAACGTAGCGATACGCGAGAAAATTCACAGTTTAGTATCTATTGTAAAAATTAACAATCGGTCTTTTTCAAAGCAATCATGAAACTTCACTCTAAAGGCACACCAAATTGTGTCGGGTTTGAACCAGTAGTTTTTCTATCGCAACTGATGAAAAATGGAGTACTTTAAACTACCGGGACGCCTGCAATTTAATTTCAAAAAATCCAAAATTTGACTTTTATGTCACCATATACACACATAAACATAATTACAACAAAATATTTTTTTTGGGTGACTTACACCCAGCGTCTGGAACAGCCTTAACAAGCGCCACACCCACCTCCGGAGCGACCTCATCTGACCGTTTCGCCGTTTCTCCGCTTGGCGCGTGTCGTTTCTTTTTAAAGGCGAATACATAGTACAGTTGGGTTTTAATGGTAAAGAAAACTAAAAACTACTAGAACTAAAATAAAATAATATATTACCTTATAATTTGAACTAGACACTATACTACCTACCTGTTAAGAAGGAATAGGACATTGAAGGGACGCCAACTTCTCAGATAAGACCGCGAAAAATCTCGCATCCGGGGTAGAAGCGGAGACAGGGGATTTCTGACTGCGAGGAGGGGAAATGACGGCGAGCGGTGGTAGACTGGGGGTGGGGGATATAAGCAATGTGGATTATCTTTGATAGAAGTAAATCGACACTTCACAGAACATGTACCGCACTGAACTCGCAATGACGTGTCGCTTGGCAGTCCATGGTAGTCATTAGATCGGGGCTGGGAACACTGTCACACTCACACGAGGTTTATTCTGAACATATTTCTGCTGTGTTTAGATGGATGCTATATAGTTAGTTGTACGCCAATCAAAATAAAATACTTGTGTCAAAACAAAAGGTTATTTTATTTAATTTACTTATTGTGGCACAATCTTCTTGAACTAACTAGTTTGCCGAGTGTTGTGTTCGAGGCATAGCTACAACTCATAGTCATCTACACCCAACAATACCATACAATACAGTGTGTTGACACTTAAAAATAATGTTGTAAAACGGTGTTCTGGACATCAGGACATCAATCATGGTGAGAGGAGGAAAAATAAAATTCTAAATTCTAGCTTTTTTGAAGGGTGGATGATGTTAATTTTGTATCAATCTCTGGGTGCTTCAAGTTTTATTTTATAGATATATCATCAGTATCCACACTACATTTTACTACAATGTTACACAAAAATTAATAAAAATAATATTTCACCTATTTGTTTGATGTAATTAGTGTAAAGTACACACACACACAGTTAATAGTGTGCCATTAAAAACAGTGAGTTGAAATTATTGTCATATCAAAAATATAGAGGAGGGGGTGAATAAAATACCGACATCTCCTCCTGCTTTCAACTTTGTTGATAGAGCAGTAGTTTCATTACTATATTTTAGTACATTTTTTCCAGAATATTTATGACAATTTTACTGATTTTGAATAATTGCGATATAATATAAAAATAAGTTATACATTATCTATGGTTTACTACGAAAAATATATTATCCAAGCATTTTACTGAACCAGAAATCAAAATCAACCCCTATCCACTTACATAAGATGACATTACACGCACTAGCGCGTAAAAGTAATTTATGTGTACAAGTTACATGATATTGTAGAGTTGTACTATCTCCGAACCAATATTACAAAACTGAATCAGTTTTAGCCATGTTCAAGGAAAAATTAAAGTTTATAACTGGCTGTACGACAGGGGCGGATATGGGGAAGGGCGGGGGCGGGCGAACGCGACCCTCACGACTCTCCGGTTTACATTGCATAGACAATTTCACATTTTTTGACGTTTTTTAGGCTTTTAAAAGTTGCAAAATTTAAATATTCGATAAGATCCCCTACCACTGCTAGACCCTACCCCACCGTGCCCTCCGGCCGACTCCATCCAGCCAATTGTTAATATCTAATTGGACGCTATTTCTACCAACGTTAGTTTCATAAATTAGGATGTAAAAAGATAATTGTAAAATACAGTATCGTACGTACGCAATTTTACATTGATTCAAATGTCAAATTTGAAATTTTTGATTGGCAGAACTGATACTTCCATCCGCAGCTCACACGCACTAACTAAAAAAGCAAACAAAAACAATGCGATGTGTAACCAAAATGTTATTCGTAAATTTACAATTTCAACATTAGGTCGCGACCCGATTGAAGAGAAATGATTATCTAATTTCTCTTCAACTCCAAAACTATTTGCGTATGGCTCTACGAGGACGTGGGTTCGAATTCCGCATGTTTTTTATTCGTCCTTCACCCTCCTCATCTTTCTCCACTCATCGTCTCGAATAGCCTTAGTGCATTACTAAGATAGGTTAAGCAACAAAAATCACCATCGTCTCCAATGTGTTCTTTTATTGTGAAGTCCAATTATGTGAATCGCGCATATCGAAACTCTAGAATAAATTCTTGAATTCTTCAGAAGATATTTTGTGAAATGAGGATTTATAGTCTGTGGCAGTATCCACTCCGGATCAAATATAGGACAAAGTAGTAATATTGGTATTGTTATGATGATTTCAATCTAACTAACTATATAAAATTGATGAACAAAATAGATCGCATTCGGAACACGCTATACGTTATCTTGAGGGTGCTGGACACCACCAGTGGGTAGCACGCGTCACATTTTGACATCATTTTGTAAATAGTTTGTAAATATCGTACACACTCTTAGATGTAGTCATTGATTGATTTAATAGTTTCAACTCTGTGAGTGTGTGGGATTAAAATATTATCGTAGAACTTTTGCAGACTTGATTTTTATTTCGCTGTGAAGAATGACTGCAATTGTTCCATGAGTGTCCTTGGAAAAATTGAACTAATTGTATATTGAAGTGCGATTTTCAAGAGACAAGGTTATTTATTCCAGACAAAGACCTGGCAGGTGTAAGTTTAAATATTTTGAATGTTCTCTTAGTTTCAAATTGAAGTGGCCGCTTTTGTCAGCGGAGCGTGATTGTGGTATAGAGCGCGAGCGGATGATTTAATATTAGTTTTGTATAATTTCAGTAAGTAATCTCGCCTTCAGAGGGAATAGGGCACATTTTGCAGTTAGCAAATAGCTATTCGCTCGGCCAAGAAGCATCCGACATATGCAACTTTGCAAAGTTATCAATAAAGCATACATACACAGCCCTAAGGTCATAGATTTCACAATTTTTTTCTTAATCATCCACAAAAAAATCACGAACATATAGTCATTTGGAATTTGAAATTCGTTTAACTAATTTATGTTTTATAATTATTTAAAAAAAATATTAGAAATGTGTTACTGTAGAGCCATATATTTAGACTTCTGTCATATATGTTCAAAATTTCAGACGCCTGGGGTGTCAGTCTGCCGAGCGTAAAGCAATTTGCCTAAAACGCATGTCCTATCTTCACTATAACAATACAATACACACAATACAATACGGCGGCTATGAGTATGATTGTATAACATTTTGTTGTTCGGGTTCATTTTTAACAGTGTAAATATCGTCGAATGTAGTCCTACGACACGGGACTCAACGGAGCAATAATCGTCCCAACTCTTGGTTGGGGGGGGGGGGGGGTGGTCGATACTAGTTTTTAGAAGATTGTCTACTACTAGAAACTATAGGCATTATAGGCAAGCAACTTGCCGTTCTCTCTTGTCCGTGGATTTTTTCTGACCTGTAGTCTTCAAGCCGCGCTTTGTTTATAATTCAATGAAAAGAAAAGGCATCTCATTTTTGCATTGAAACGTAACTTTGTCTTTTCCCTCTTCCTTTGACCCACCTTGACGTCAATAAACGTAGATGGTCAAAATAACGCACATGCTTCATGAAGTAATCAAAGCTTCGCGTGATACAGCACGTGTTATCTGACAGCTGTAGGATGATAGCCAGATGCACAGTTTGCTTGGCCTCTACCCATTCCCCAATCCCCATCCACAAGACAACACAGTCACACATTCACCGAACGATAATCACCGATAATGATGATGATAATCGTTGCCACACTTACGATTTCTAGCAGAACCAGACCCTGCATTAATTTATTCGTAAATACAAACCTTATTCGTCTCCGTTAGCGTAAGTGCATAAATATAATACTTAAAGACAATTCGTATCCGAAAGGCTGTCAGGGACTGGTTTAAAACCTAAAAAGGGATCTTAATTTCTTCTATTGAGTTATTTGTGTATTCGCCGACAACATTGATGAATCCATCTGATGAAACGTATCATCGATAGCACATAGTTCTACCTATGTAATTATATCATATATTTTAAAATTATTTACTTGTACCTTCATCACAACAATAATAAATTATAAATAATTACAAATATGATAAATGAGGTCCTTAGGGATAATTCTTGCTTCCGATTCACAAGGTCCAGGGTTCCAATTCTTGTTTATGCAGATATTTTTGGCGGGTGAAGTACGCTAGTCCGACTCCCCACACATATTGCGTAGTCGTAAGTATCAATATCAATGAATCTTATTTCTGACAATCATCTCAGCAAGACCGTCAGTTTCATAAACTAAATGGGGGCACTTCATTTTTACCATTGTCATCGCCGAACAAATTGATTAATCCGGCCAAAGATTCGTAAAATAAACAACATGGCATCACCACTAGCACTAAACACAATGCATAGAACATTTAAAAATAGTATAGACTACTTACAACGAACAAGAACAATAAGCATATTTTTATTTTGATAATACTTGGTTGGGACAAAATAATATGATAAATGGTGACCTATATAAATAGTTCCAACCCAATGCAATGCTCCAAGGTCCTTGTCGCAAATCCCGGTTCTGTCATAATTTTACGTCGGAAATTCAATGGCCAGTATTGCTACGCGTAACAAGATACTGTTACTTACCTCCCCTCAAATTCCACAAATCACTCTCTCGAACACGACATCGTCTCAAGACGTTTTCGCAGCGCCTACGCCACCTAGCGGACTACAGTCGAACGGAAAAACGCTAAACAATGCCTGGGAAATTGCTGTTTTTTCCTAAACGGTTGGCGATAGAACAATTCTGTTGACTGGGTTGAAGAGCAAATTCATCAATTCAGGGCGCTAGAGTAAAGTTTTCTGAAATAAGTATCTAGGGGTATTTTTTAAAGTTCCATGAAACAGCGCGTGAAACAGCATTTTTGTAAAAATGATGCAATATTAAAAAATTCATGCTAGATAAATGTATTCATTTTCTTAAAATCCGCCACCAGAGGGCTCTATAGAAAACCTTCACAATTATATTGCTGAAGATTTCATGCCGATCGGTTGATTAACGGCCGAGAAAACAGCAATTTGCTGGAAGTCAACGTTATTTTCAAAATACTGCCTATTTCACATGTCCTATATATACAATATGTAATAGCACTTCAAATAATAAACAATCAATTACAGGAACTTCATATTGCTGTGAATGTTTACCTTGGAAGTTGCCTTTGCAGTGATTTTTAAAGAACAAGAATTTTTATTTTTTTCTCCCCCAAGTGGAAAAAAATTATTTTTGTGCTATTTGAGGGTCATTTTGATTTGTATTTTTTTTTGTACTATGTCATTGTTAAAAACATGTTTTGAACTTTTGAAACAGCACACAGCATATTTTTTTTTCAATGTTGGCAATCCAGAATTGGAAGATATTTCCGAGTAGTCAGATTTCCAATGTTTGATAGCCTATAACTTTGGCATAATTTGCTCGATTTCAACCATTTTTTTTAGACTGTTATAAAGTCAAGTATACGTTTGATCCCTATTACCCCAAATATTTTTGCTGTACACGGTATGACTTCAGTAGCACTTGTTCCCTTTTACCCCATTCTTCTGTGGTAAAGAGGAACAACGCAGACTAAAAAAAAAAAAAATGCACAATAGCGAATCAAGATATCAGTTTGATTTAACCATAAATTATTAGCTATTAGTTCATAGAATATTGTGTAAAATTTTTATTGTTATGTGATTCATACAACCAAAGATATTAATTAATGAAGTCGAAACTTGTAAAAAGTGTTCCTCATTACCCCTACCTCCCCTAAAGCATTTTAACGTATTTTCTGTCACCTTTTATGTTTCAGGCATCTAATCCACAACCTTGAAGCCATTCTTTGTAAATAATTTCTGTTGTTTTAATACTCACTACAAAAAGTATATTTGCAAGTGAAACAATGAATGACCTTACAAGACTGGCTTCGTATCTTCGAAAAGACGGAGATAAGATTTTAAATGAAGGCCACAACCTTGTGCTGACTATCCCCTTGCTCGACAGTCTGAATGAGTCATTGAAGCTGATTGCCGAACATGAAGAATGTAGCAGTCCTTCCTCATTTCAAGTCGTCAACACAAACAATTCCAAGCTCGAGATCTTTCACGATCTAGCTTTTCTGCACGACTTTATACAAATGACTACTAGCTTAAAGCTTACAAGCGGTCACTCGAGAGTAAATCCTAAAGCACCAATTGTGATAGACGTAACTAAATTCAGAGTATTAATTTCATTAGAGCTAAGTAGAGTGGCCATCTGCTCTGTCTCCGGCCTGGAACACTTCCGCGGCCTGCTGCAGAAGATGGTGTGCTGGCACTGCCTGGAGAATCTGGAGAGCGTGCTCGTGAGTTGCGGAGCCGACAAGAGCTCGGGCGTCACGTGGAGCGTGTTGCGCGAGGCCAACTTCAGCTACAATCAGTTGAATTCCTTGGACCCGTCCCTCAACTACGTCCCTTGGCTTCGGGTCTTGGACGTAAGTCACAACCGACTCACCAATGCGGAAGCGGTCGTCTATTTACCAAATCTGCTCAGTCTTAATCTCAACTACAATCTTTTAACATCTGTACCTGCTTTTAATAAATGCGCAAGACTGAAATTACAAACTCTAGGTATAAAGTACAATATGGTTGAAGATTTGTCGGAACTTGCACATTTAGAGCAGTTGACCTACGTAGACTTGTCATTCAACTGCTTGATGGACCACGGCAATCTGTATCTGCTCGGATTACCCATGATAACGTGGCTTAACCTCAAAGGGAACCCCCTCAGCTATGGCAAGGGACATCGTCTCAGTGTCGTTCGCTTCCTTCATACTGATGTTGACACCAAGAAGGTAAGACCATAAGGCTATGTAGAACCTCTCCACGGCTTTCTGTTAACTCTAGTGTCAGCTGGGTTCAGGTTTTGAGGTCCCATGCAGGGTGCAAGGTAGTTGGAATGCCTTCTTAGCACTGGGTATGAGGGGGAGGACTAACTCAGGCCCCTTTTAGTTATCATTAGATAATGATGAAAGTTAAACATGTGAAATATTGCTTCCTACTAGATGTTGGTGTCGTTACCACGGGCAACTGAACACACCACAACACCTAGGCAGATGTAGTTTGTTGCTTGGACAACCTCGATATAGGAACTTTAGAGTAGGGCCTAGGTAATACTAGGGAAACGCCCAAGTCGTTGTTAAACGAGTGAGTGAGCGCCATGTGTATAGTACCCGGTATCATTCCGCATACTGGGCTAGATTCAGCCCTGGGTATGGGAGGAAATGGGATGTTCCCGGGTACTCAACACTTGGCTCACTCACTCGTTTAACAACGACTTCGGCGTTTCCCTAGTTATTTAAATTGAACATTCAAAATGCGAATCGTGTTCAAAACGTATTAGCGTGAAACATTAACAAATTTCCGAGATAAAACAAAATCACCTAATTTTTTATTTCCCATTTAACACCCCTCAAAAATAATATGTGGGTGTAAAAATATAAAAAAAGTTCTATCTAACGGGCATCGAACCCCAACCCTCCGTGCGGTAGGCTAAATGCTTACCACTAAGCCATGCCAGCCAGGTAGATCTCGTCTCGCTAGCTGCTACTAAACAAAATTGCTATCAATATTTTTAAAAATTACATTTTTATTTATTGCAGGCTTAAATCGCAATGCATCTAGCTGATTTTGTTAACAGTTCTCAGTAAACTCGTACCGGATGTCTGTTTAAAATTTCAGTGCAATCTGTTCAGCGGTTCGGCTGATTTTCGACAGACAGACAGACACACAGAATCACAGAATGAAGGCTCTTTGAGTTGAATGGAGACACTCAGAGACACTCAGTCGCTCCGCTCCCTCGTTTATAATAAATAATTTAATGGGTTCAAAATTTCCCCTCGTTATTTAATTTCCTCGTAAGCTATAAAGTGTTCTTGTTTATAATATACTACTAGACCTTATAGCCTAAGACTTAATTGCACTGGGTAAACATTTTAATTTTAAGATAAAAATTTTGTGTTTCACTTTCAGTTTAACATGAAGCCTATTTGACTGTTGACTTCTAGATCTAGACCCAAATAGATCTAGCCTACTAGGCATTAGGCCTAGGGCCTAGTCTTAGTATCTTTAATGTGTGTTCTTTACTCTTCCTATCTCTTGGCAATTTAGTTTTCTTCACTCTTAATTTGCTTTTGAGTAGGCTAATAGTTGATTTTGTTTTGTGGCTTGTACAATGCTATAGGAAATAAATTCTTGTGCACATAGGCCCCATAAAGCTTTTAATCATTCATTTTTAAGAGTTATAAAAGAGTTCTTCAAATTAATAATTTATCTGCTTAGGGCCTATCTCCTTCTTTCATACCACAATCATTGGATTTATCTCTAGCCTATACCCATAGGCTTTATTATGACTAGCTATGACACATTGAATCAATTCTTTTCACTTTTTTAAATTACAAAATGTATGCCTACCCCTACTTATTGGTTCATTAATACGTAATAGCTTAAATATAGATATGATGTGTTTTCATTCCACAGTTTCTGCTTGATCTGATTCCACTGTCAAAGTTAGAAGTAAAAGAGTTGGGGAAGATGAGACTGCTCTATCCTATCCAACCAAGAGATGAGCTCACACCTCCGATCCAGATCGGCGAAGCTACTAGTAGCCGAAGCGTAGGCTATTCATCGTTGAAGACTCGGTATGGTCGACGCGGGGGCAAAGTTCGAGAGGCTGTCATCTCGGAACACGACGAGACTGCCGAGTCTGAGCCAGAAATGAGCGCTAGCTCAAGTTCTCTAGGTGAGTTGTCTGCTAAGAAGGCTCAATAGGCCTATAGACCTAGCCTGTGGCACCCTCCAAAACCAAAGCTAGTTGTAGGCCTAGGTCTCCATAACCAAATATATTTGACCCAGGAGATAGACCTAGGCCTAGGCCTAGTAGAAAGTCTGAAATGGAGAAAACATTTTTTTAAATTTGGAAATAACTCGATTTGAGCTCAGTTCGAACTCGAATACTCAAACATTTCACTAAACTCGAACTCGACTCGAATTAAAATTCTCTGTTTGCGCAGCCCGCCAATGTTTGAAATGAAATGAAATGAAATTAGAAATGAAATGAAATGGAAATGAAATGAAATGTTTGTACATGAAAATAGCATTTTGTGAATAAATGCTACTAACAAAGCGCTATTTTTTCATTTAAAACTATGGTTTTCCAGCCCTATTTTATTTTATTTTATAGTCTCTATATAGCCTAATTTGTTTTAAATAGCCTTGGCCTACACATTTTTATTTAGTTGATATTAATTCAACCTTGCTTGATGACATAATTTTGAAATAAAAATATGAAAAAACTTCATACAAAAGTTTTTATAAGTGGCCAAAAAATAGATGCTACAAAACGCTATAAAATGAGTCAATGACACTTGAAAATGCTATATACACGTACCTCAAATCATGATGATAACATGAATATGGTGTGCACTTCTAGCATGGCCCTATCCTACTGCATATTTCATCATGTGTTATTTATATTGACTTTTATTTGTTTAGCTAAGTTCATATTTTGTGCACCATATCAAAAAGACAACATTGTGTCGTTAGTTGAGCTAACTTAAAATTGGCTGCAGTTCAGCTGAAAATGTGTTCCCTCCCCCTTCTTTATTTTCTACCTACTTGCGAACTCTTTTCAAGCCCAAGTAGTACGTAGCCTATATATTGCATTTTTGTAACACCAGGTGTTAAAACATACCTACTGAATTAGATCAAAATTAATATCAATATCGCTACCGGTACATTGAATTTTTTCCGACTGCAAAAATGGTAACGTTTCATTTTCACTAATGTACAGTAGACCTAGACAAATGACTTCAAAATTGCTAGTCCTTTTTTTGGTGCCATAGTGATGAGTTGTCAATCCATATTTAGCTTAAAGGGACTATTACCCCTAAAAATGATTTTTTAACACATAATCTATTGCATAATACTACACTCAAATGAGAGTTTGAAAAATTATGTCTTGTAAGTTGTAACAACTGTGATTTTACACGAATTTTTCAATTTTTCAATTTTTTTGATCATGTAATTTGCAAAATTTGGCATTTTGGGAAATTTCTTAAATCAACTTTAACTTGCTTCTTTTTTGTTCCACATGTAGGCTATACTAGAGCATCATACCAATCTAAAATGGCCCTTTATTATGTCGTGCCTTGAAACTGTGCACAAATACACACTCAAAACACAAAAAATATGCATTCCAAAATCACACCCCTTCTTGGTAGGCCTAATCAGCATATTTTGACCAAACCACTTGCCCAAATTACAAAACAAAATAGGCCTATAGAGGATTAACAGAAAAGGCTGTCGAGGACCTACAACAATAATAACCAGTATTTTTTCGAAACAAAATCCTCTCAAGGTCACAGGGCATAAATATTGTCCCCATGCTATTTCTTATGGGAGATTTTTGCCAATGGAACCTAGCAAAAAAATAGCAAGTTCAACATTTTTTTTCAGGTCAATGTGGACCCAATAATTTTTCTGTTGATTTCTAAATTCATAACATAGTTATCTTGAATGAAATAATTTTTGAGTGTAGCGGGTGAATACCCCCTTAAGAGAATTTACTTAAAACATGTTTTTTTATGCCTATCATCATAAATAATGCAGAAATAACTCGTAAAAATCACAAGTTTGAGTGAATTAGTCTACCTGTGTAGCGCCAATGTAGTCGTCACAGCTGTTGCCACTTAACTGAAGTCTAGTTACTCGTAAGTAGGAGGGAGAGTTTGTGTGCGTTGGCTTCGCTTCAAGACGCCACACAAATAGTATATGCCGTGTATGCGTTCCCCTCTCAGTCATCGTAGGAAAACTTGGTTCTTTGATGAAGACATTGACGGGTGAGGGTCATCGTAACAAAGGAGTGGGAGGAACATTCTGTTGTACTGTAGAAACACGTGCAGACCATGGCGGGGTATTTAATGTTCAGTATGATAAAGCTACAAAAAAGTCATATTTCCTATATGACGCAGGGATATATATATATATATATAAAAAATATTGGCTTGATTTTTCCGCTACATCAATATCGTATTGAATAACCAATATTGTTGGGTATCACTATTTGTTACCATTCTTTCCTTAAATTCCGTGTTGGAGCCAATAGGTTTGTTTGGTTTACCTAGTGTAGTGTAGACTTGTTTAGTGTAGGTGTAGGCCTTCAAATCAAATTACACTACACTTTACCCAGGATAACCAAACGTTTTTTAAGCTCACTTTACACTAGATTCCCCCACATCGAACTGTCAAACTACTAAAACATAATAAAACAACAAACAGTACATGTTGAAGGCACTAAATGAGTCAAATTAATCGTATAGGTCTACTATCAGACCATATCAGACGATGAAAAGTTGTTTGGAACATAAAACTTCATTAGTGCTTATCCTTTTTGAGGTTAGAGTACCCTATGCATTTGCCCTCATCACAAAATATAGTCCCACATAAAAAATACTCCGAATCGGTTTCTAATGTGTTATATAGTAGACTATTAATTGATTTTGGGAGTTATATTGATTGTCATTGCAAGAAATGTGTCTTTCGTCATATTTTCATCTGTTTCTCTTCAGATTTTGCGCCTCAATTTTTACACCTACACTCTAGGCCTACACGACCTCCAAGAGCTCGTGTAGAAATGCTACACTTAACACTACACAAAGTCAAACCAAACGGCTACACTTAATACAAAAACACTTTTTTGACTTTGTGAGCGTACACAAGTGTAAAGTGTAGGTTCGTGTAGTAAACCAAACAAACCTTATGTTAATGTAACCAAGATATATGCAGCTAAATCTCACCACCCATGTTTTCTTTTCAGAGATCCCAACAGAACACCTTGAAACCAAAAAACGGATCGAATTGCTGCGTGAACGCTATGGCAAAGAGAATTGGCTTCACAGCAGTGGTGGTTTCTGTGTGCAAGATGTACTAGGACTACCTCAATGTCCCAAGCCTTTGCTTTCTTCCACGCCACACTCGTACACACAATACCAAGACCAGGCTAACTTGATGCACCAGGCGATCCTGTCTGATATGCCGGCGCGAGAAGAAGAGGCAACTGCTCACGAGGAGGTGCCTCATGCGAGTGCAGATACCCCAACTGTTGTCCCGAGCGAGATGGAAGCATCGAGTGATAGTGTGTTCGGTTCGAAAGATATATCGTCGGAAGTGCCAGAAGAGGAAGTACAAGTCGAAGATGACGACGGTAAGTTAAGGGCATCGTAAGGGACAGAAAATCAATTTATTGGCTGCTGACCAAAACGGGTGGGATCCACATCCGGTTAACCAATTAACCACCCGTGGCTGAAAAACCGGTTTGTGATTTGTCTGCGCCTGTTAACCGTGAGCATAACAATGGCCCGTGTAAACAACACATAAAGTAAAAAAAAACAAAAATGTTTTTCGAATGTATTGTAGTGTAGCTGTCAGCTGATCGCCATACTCGAGTGGATCTGCGTGATTCCGCGAGAAAGAGCGCGGAAGAGAGAGAAAGAGAGATTGATTGATTGATTGATTGATTAAGGTCTTTATTTTAAGGTGGGATTAAGGCTAGTGAAACCTTATCTTCCATCCAACCTTTAAGGAGGTACATTAGGCTACATTGCACTTTGTATGGTGTTGATTACTACTACAAATAGGCCTAATAATAACAATGATAATGAAGGCCTAATGAAAATTATAGATAATTAGAACACAAAGTAATTGGCCTGATGAAAATTACACATAATTAATTGAAAACATAAACATTTGAAATTACCTATAATAAACAATTTACACAATTTAGCTATCCTTTCATTCTCCGCATTCATCCATCGCTTTCATACAGTTTCCTTACAGCAGGGCTGCCACTGACATTTTTTAAAAATCCTGTTGGGGGACGTTAAAAATCCGCAAAAATCCGTGAAAAGTCTAAAAACGTTCATTTCATTGATCAAACTATGAAAATGGCTAAATGTTATGTTTATATTTGTTACCATCATAACCTAAAAGTTGCCAAGGGCCTAGGCCTATGCACAGACGATGGTTGATAATTAAGATTGCATAAAAATGTAAAATGTTACTTATTTACAGAAAATCTGTTTTAAATCTGACCTGGTTAAAAAATTCTTAGGCCTAGGGGCCGGCCCTAGCCGCCTAGGCCTAGGCCCCTAGGAATGTTGCATCACAATTTTGACCTAGGCCCATGTGTTGTGTTCATTAATAACATTGCAGTCTTGCAGAACTTGTTAATAACATTTTAATCATATACTAATTCTATTTTTCACATTTATGATCACAAAATCCAAACTTTATAAACAAAAACGAAAGAAAACAATTTTGTAGGCTCCAATCTCCATTGTTTGTTCTTGGCTCCTCCCACTCCCAAAAGCAACTGTTCTGGCAGAAGCAGTTCCTACAATGTCTTGGACACGGCTCCGCCCTTGCTCCCCCCCTATCGAAAGTCGAATCGATTATCGCCCCGTCTTCAATGTTTACAATCGAAATTAGCCGGCGCAGATTCAAATATACGAAAATAAACATAGAAAACGTAATTAACGAAATATCCGTAAATAAGACTAAAAATCCGTTTATCCGTTTATCCGTTTGCACCCTAAATATCCGTAAAAACGGATAAAATCCGTTAAAACGGCAGCCCTGCCTTACAGTAACAAAGAAGGCGTCCTCGTAAAGTAAACAGAGTGACATAGGTAACTGAGCATATTAATATGAAATTTATTTTCATTATTTGGGTTGTTTGGGTGTTTTGATATTACTTATTGTTTGTACAGGTATCATTAGTATTTGAAAAATTTGTAGAATAGGAAGTAGTGGCACTTTTAAAAGCATAGAAGGAATATGTATATTTGTCTCTGATTTCAGACGGAAGAGCATTTCAAGTTCGAATAGCGTGGATTTTGAATGAGTGGTCAAGGAGATTAGATAAGTTCCGTGTATGGTAAATGAGAGTTGTGTACCAGACCGAGAGAGAGAGAGAGAGAGAGAGAGAGAGAGAGAAAGAGAGAGAGAGAGAGAGAGAGAGAGAGAGAGAGAGCAACTGATCGTGAGCTTGATTGGAATGGAATGAATTTGCTATAGGTTCCAGGGTATGTTATTGATGACATTAATGGCAGGTCTACTGATGAGAAATTAAGTTTTATTTCGTAAGAACACAATGATAAGGAAGACCGTTCTGTCTAGCTACTCACCAGCTTGGGTGCGGGGTGGGGTCGACGATATGGGGTGTCACGAGCGTTGTCACTGTCAAGTGCTGTATCATTATCAAGGTCATGTGACAGTGCCTGTGGATAGCGCTACAACCTCTGATTCACATTTATCATCCAAACATTCCAGCTAGAGATTACCGCTGTGGTTATCTATGGTACTGTAGCCAAATTTTATTCTGTCATTGTCAAGACGAGATTACGTGCTTCTGTCCCAGCCAAGATCTTTGTTTAATCCAGTCGTGAGCTTACCACAATCGTTTCACGCTGTGATGTTCATGGAGAAATAAACTAGGCCTTGTCAATGGTAGTATTTTTTTTACTTAGGTCATGTTGCTGGTTAGGTTAGAGTGTGGCCCCCTCAGCTGCATTACGTAAGAAGTGGAATGGGAAATGACGTGGTTTGCAGCAGCCGACTGATAAGCACAGCGTTCTCAACTGTACCGGTAACAAATATAAAAAATGCCCCCCTCCCCTTTCAATTAAGGATTTTGGTTAATCGGTTAACCACGGTTAATATCGTCGATTAATCGGTTAGGTAATTATCCCACCCCTACTGACCAACTATTGTAAGGTGACCACAAGGATCCAGTTTAATAATTAAACATTAAAACTACATTAATTTTAACTAGGAAGCTTCGCAAATGTTTTTTCAGGCGCGTTGTTGGATGAGCGTAATTGCTGCATTGAGCTGCCATGTGTTATGCAGATTTTCTGTTGTTCTGTGAAAAAATCAATGCTTAGTCGAAAATTTTTTAAAAACGAAAAAAATCGTAATTTAAAAAAATGAAAAAAATCGTAAAAGTTCGATTGCGCTCAAATTTCACACGAATACAATATTAATTCATAAAATTAACGTTCTGTGAAAAAATCATTACAATCGCATAAAGCATATAGCTGTTATAAGTCGAAGAATATTTTTGAAAAGGAATATAATCGTAAAATTGCAATAATAATTTTTCGATTGCGCTCAAATTTCACACGAATATATTAATTCATAAAATTAAGGTTCTGTGAAAAAATCATTACAATCGGATAAAGCATGTAGGTGTTATAAGCCAAAGAAATGTTTTTTAAATTAAAAAAAATCGTAAAATTGCGATTTTCATAAGAAATTATTTTTCGATTGCGCTCAAAAACGTGTCAGTTCTAAGTTTAGAGATTTCGAAGGTTTCCAAAAAATTTCATCGCAATTGGAGTATCGGTTTAGCTGGAATCGTGTTAACAAACACACAAAAATACAAAAAGGAAAAAAGAAAAGAAGAAAAAAAAACATTCCGGATTTTTTTCTCCAGTGTCGTGAAATGGAATCTTCGCTTTGCTCGCTACGCTCATCCAAAAAAACTAATAACATTTGTTATAGGCCCTAAATGGTTTTGCAAAATAATGGCTAAAGCCCTCAGAATTGATAAGAGTAAGCAAGGTCTTCCTTTTTATCAAAACGGGTATCAAAAATTCCTTAAGAAAGTCCTTTCAACGTTGTTGAATGTCACTAAATTGAATACATAGCTCTTGATATTGATGCCATCTTATCCTTGTATAATGTTTATTCGTCTTTATGTTAACGATCAGTCTTAAAATAATTTTATATATCTGTCCCTTTGATTGTAGCTTATAGATTTTTTGCAAGCCATTCCCATCATACGATCCAAGATCACCAGGTCAAGATGAAGGCTTTGTTTGTGATTTAAACTTTTTTGGCATTTACGTTGTCCTTAATCCATCTTCTTCCAACCGTCACGTACCGAGTAGTTTTAATCATAAGGTTTTTGTCTATCCGTCTAGAAGCAAAACGTAGCAGTCTTTGTTCAATTCTGAAATGGCTTCAATCTGCAAGTGCGACCTAAACCAATCAGGCAATCATCACTCAATATAGTGCCGATCTTGATCTTGAATCTGCCTGTATTGGAACTAACCAACTCTGTTTTTAGCCTCCTAGTCTAGAATACCCCCATTCGGCCATTCCACTCCCAAAACACTGTTGAGCACAGAATGCACAGTGCAGTTGATCTTTTCTGCTACTTCGGCACTTCACATCGCATCGCACAGCGTCAATCCTCACTCGCAACTCGCTTTGCCGGCAGCATCGTAACTTTGTACTATTGTCAAACACCATTGACCTCCTTTCATGACGAGTTCGGACTGTAAGATGTACATCACTGCACTATTAATGTTAAACTCGGACCATTGAACGCCCGATGGGTCAAATCATCCGTGCCCCTTACTTGCATCGTAGCTTTTAGTTAAGTTCACTAACGCATCTTCTCGCTTGCACCGAACACACATATCGTGATGTGTCTTTGTCTTGGCTCTTGTCAGTCGTCACGGGACTGGAGAGTCGATCAGGAGATAGAGGCAGGCTGGCCGGCGGCAGAGTGAGTGAGTCAGTGAGTGGGTTTGAGAGAGAATGATTGATTGATTGATTAAGGACTTTATTAGAGGCGGGATTAAGGCCAGTGAGGCCTTTGCTTACATCCAACCTTTAAAATGTTTGATACAAATTATAATATGACAGATTACTACACACTACTACTAGTACACTACAAAATATTAAAACACAAATTAATATTTAACATATGAAAGTCACTTAAATACATAAGGGCGGTTGTCATTCATACACACATTCATCCATCTCTTTTATAGGGTTTAAATTTTAATACAAATTTAATTAATTACAAGATCAAAACAACAATAATTAGACATGTGAGTTTTGTCATGCATTTTTACATTTAGCACAGTAAAAAAAAAGCTCATAAAAAATATGTGTGTAGCAAGTCAAGGCCTGAATTAATTATAAATTAATTAATTTCATTATTCTTGTAACCAACCTTCCTCAGACTATTCCGTGTGTTTATTATTTAGGCTACATCCTAAGCTTGGTTAGCCTAGTATAAGAAGTGGTGTTGCACACAATTTCAGACAACTCTGGAATTGGCCCATCTCTATAGGCCTAAATTAGTATTTCGTATTTGTTTTTTCCCTAGTTTTTATTTTAGTATTTTTGGTATCTTCATAATATGCAACATTGAATAACACTATGAAAACGATATGAAAAACTGTTTTCATTAATGCGTTGTCACGATTGTCACAATTATTAATGTGAAATAAAATAAAATATCAATAAATCTACACTTATGCAAATTGCAAACATTATTTAGTAAGTAGTAAGGCAATCCATAATAAATATGTATGTTTTCAGATATATTTAAAATGTTTCTTGAAAGCATAAACATAAACACGTTGCCTAGGCCATAAGTCTCTAGTGCATGGCAATAAACATGTTGCATAATGTTTCTCTCACCATATACTTGTTTTATACCATTTACTTCCATGTTACAACATGACAACAGTTGAGCAGCAGTCATCATGCTAATACGTAATGCTCTTGTCCCAGATGAAGGAGAGAAACAGATTTATCTAGTCGAACGTTCAAACAATCCAGAAGAACGTATATTTGTTGTGGTTTCCAAGGAATACATCAAAGAGAAGGAAGCGGATGGTGGTAAAACTCTGGAACAATGGACTTTGGACACTTTGTTGAGTGTGGCTCTAGTATGCACCAAGCCCGCAACGGTTACATTGTCTTTCCGTAGAGCTCGGCTAGACCGAAAGGAACGCTCTTATGTGATGGAAAAGAACGATGCTCACGTAAGAAATCATAGCAAATTTTAAAGCAGTGACATGTGTAGGTACTGTGCATGGCTTCTTTGCTGGGTGGCAAGTCACTCGCTAGTGTGCAAAGATGGAGCTATTTAAAAATATTTTTAGTGGGTTTCAACTAGAGATGGGCCGATTCATGAAATTTGCCGATCCGATTACCGATTCCGATTCCTGAAAAAATTGATCCGATTACCGATTATTCAACCGATTATTAAAATTATGTTTATGCATGGGCCACACCTAAAATAGGCCCTAGATAGGCTAATTGAGTAGGGCTAGGCCTTTGTCCACCAAATTGTTTGTGCTAGGGGCCTAGGCCTTGGGCTAGGCCCTACCAGTTCTTGTTCATATTTAGTTTTAGGCCCTAGGCCTAGGCTACATTTAGACCTTTTCAGATCGAGACATGTTTTTAGGTATCATACAACTCTGCTTAGCCTAGGTTATGTGAGACAAAGCAGCATCTTTGGGCTTGGGGACAAAACTGACGAAAAACTAGGCCTAGGGCCTAGGCTTACCTTGAAACCAACCTAGGAGCCTGCCATATTGCCTAGTTTTTCGTCAGTTTTGTCCCCAAGCCCAAAGATGCTGCTTTGTCTCACATAACCTAGGCTAAGCAGAGTTGTATGATACCTATCAACCATACACTAGCCTAGACTAGGCCGAAGCCTAGGACCAAACAGGATCTACGAGGCCTATAACATACTTTAACTGGGTCATGACTTGAAGGCTCAGTATTATCGAGAAAAGCTTTATTTATCATGGACATGGACCTAGGGCCTAAAACCTGAGCCCGGGGCTAGGGGCCTGGGCCTAGCTAGGCTAGGGGCCTGGGCCTAGCTAGGCTAGGCCGTTCACATCCCGTCGTGACCGGCAAGTTGTATCCTAGCCTAGCTAGGCCTAGACCCTTTTGCCTGGTATGGCCTAGGCTATGCCACACATCCATTTTGACACTTTTTATTGCTTCAAAACACAATTACAGATTAAAACACTTATTTATTCAACAAAATAGCAAAGCATTGTGTACATCGCGAGCGTAATTTGGCATCTAAGCGGCCATGACAGTGACGTTGAGTGACGTAGTGATGATAAGTCGATCATGCTTTAGTTCGACTTTCGATATTATTGGTCGACTAGTCGAGCAGGAATCGACCTTGAACTGATATGTGCGCTTGCCGCTACTACCAACAGCGCATTCACATGCCCGCGATATTTAAAATCACGCGTTTAAATAATCGGCAATATTTTACCAAATAATCGGTGAACCGATTATTTGCCGATTCACTCAATAATTGGCAAAACCGATGCATCGGGATCGGAATCGGCCCATCCCTAGTTTCAACGATATTATTAGTATTGCGGACGATAATCGTATATCGATACAATGCGACATGCGATGTCATACCGCGATAATCGTGCAATATTATTTTACACTTAATATGTTGATAAATCGATAAACCGTCATGTTGTTGTCTCGTTATCGCCTATTGATGTTAGCCAACCGACCATCCTGTGGAATTTCACAAGTGTTTGTTATCTATTTCGGTACTTTACTGCAGCCATTATGTCATCTCACACTAAGCTTGCCCCTCGAGGGGGCAGAGGGGACCGGCCAGACGCGCGAGAAGTGCATCAGTGATGTAGCGGTCGCGGGAGATAACAAAGCTGCATCATGATCAGTAGATGTTGTAAATGCATTAATGAATCACTCTTTAAGTGTTGGGTACCCCAAGGTCGAAGGTCGAAAAGTGTACTTCCTACCCACCATTAGATACGTTTTCCACCATCCGTGCCTTGCTACTTTAGATACGTTTTTACCATCCGCGCTCGCGCATTTTGTCAACCTTGCGTCTGACCGACCGTCCGGCTGCGAGAGAGAGCGTCCATGCCTATGAGTGCGAGCGAGACAGGAATATCTCGTGGCAATATTCTCGTGGACATGGTTAATCGTTCGTAACTCACGTGTCGTCCAACTCACGTCGTACGATTCACGAAGTCAGTAGATGTATCCTGAGCTTACTTTTTCCAGCTTATCTTGTTGCAGGCTTATTGCAAGAGTAGGATATAAGATCATGATAAAAACATATAAAAAAATAGAGTTTGGTTGTTGTCTATCGTAATCGAGATCGAATCGATTAATTAAAAAATATCGTTCTAGACCCAACGATATCATATAATTGATATTTTCATTAGGAGCAGAAAAAACCAAATGTAACTAATACAAGAGATCATTAAGGATTAGATGTAAAAATTAATTGAGACTGAATTTGGATTACGCTATTTAATAAGTCTTGATTGATCGGGTTCACTGTTTCGTTTCATAACCCATCTACGAGAATGACGAATATGCGAATTCATCGAAATTCGGGTCACAATTATACTCCTCCCAACTCTCTCGGTCTTTGAGAAATGAAAATCAAACACTCCATTTTGTTGGCAGCTAAAAAATTATGGGAATCTTTTTGGTTTGCGAAAATGTCAAAAACTTCAATATAATGAGAACTTAAATGAAAAGTTCAACAACAAACGTAAAGTACTGAATAAATCCAAATGCATTAACCTCCGGCGGGTTTTTTTGTGTAAAATTTTATCGCCTCCGCTGGTATTTTGAAATGGAGGACGTGGCTGCATTTACTTGAGCAACCGATACTTCGAAAAATGGCTGATATCGCCCAGATTTCATTGATAACATGGTAAACGTGAAGAAAAACATATTCATATTTAAATCTATTTAATCAATTGATTCATAAAAAAATTGAAATTATCATATCATACTATGGATTGATCATCGACATGCAATTTCGATTATACGGCAACCTAATAAAAAAATTTGTTTGTCATGTTGATTTAATATTAATACCAATTAAAAAAATGTCTCTGTTCCACGCTATTTTTGTATGTTTTCAATTATTGCGATAAAAATAAACGCGGACAATATTATCGCTATATTTCTCGAAAAAATTGGGATTAGGCTATTGATATGAATTTATTTATTATAAGTTTTCATAACACAACCCTAGATGAATCAATAACAAAATTAATATTGAAATTCGATCAATAAAATTAATATCTTTACCCAATTACTAGAGGTAATGAGAAATTGTGATATAAAAATCCAAATTTTGTTGAATAAAACCCAAATTTCGCGTTTTTCGCGATTTCATTTAAATGGTCAAAAACATGTATCAAAAAAAAAAATTAAATGAAAATTAAAAAAAAACGAAAATTAAAAAAAATCCATTTAAGCCTTTCAACCTCCCAGGCGTGGTTTTTTTAGTGTAAAATTTTACCCCAACGTGGTTTATTTTTTTTAGAAAAATGAAATAATTTGCAATGCATTTTATAAAAACCCTATCTTGAAAGCTATTGGATGAAATCTCTTCAGATTATCAGGAAATGCCAATAGGGTATTGTTGAATGTAAAAATAAATATTTATACATCATTGTTGCTATTTTAACAACTTGTATTGCTGTAAAAAAATAAATTAAAATAATACTGAGAGCAATGGCATTGTTGCAGACATGCAAGTAATTTCACATTGAAAAGCCAATGAAGAAAGTAAATTTAAAGATACATTGTTGAGTTTTTAAAATAATATACAATCGGCAAAATCTACTCTATAGGCCTACGTATACTATATAAAGTATATAATAATATAATATTATATCTCATATTTACTGCTCTTGTAAGACATGAATCCGATATGTCATCTTTGGGTGAGCAAAGCAGAAACTGCACTGAATGTTTTGGCGCGTTTATGTTTTTGCGCCCTACTTTGCAGAGTTTCCGAGTGTACTCGAACAGCTTATGACGCGTCATTGCGCGTGCTACTATCTCACGGCGATCATGAATACTAACTGTACTAGCTATATCCTGGTGCTGCTGCAAGTAGCAACTTGATGAACCTATTAGAAGCGCGGCTATTTGAAACTGAACTTGTAGGACGTCGCACACGCTTGGCGTCGGTCTGGGGGAGGACGTGTTAAGGCGTCGGTACACGCCTGGGAGGTTAAGAGAGTATAGGACATGCGTTTTAGGCAAATTGCTGTTCGCTCGGCCAACTGACACCACAGGTGTCTGAAATTTTGAACATATGTCACAAATGTTGAATTATACTGCTCTGCAGTAACACATTTTTAAATTTTGTTTTAAAATAATTTATAAAAATTAAATTAGTTTTCACGAATTTTGATTTTGTTTAAAACTCTAAAATTGACCATATTCGTGATTTTTTTCTGACTGATTAAGTCAAATTTTGGAAAATCTATGACCACAGGGCTGTCTATGTATGCTTTATTGACAACTTTTCAAAGTTCCATATACGTCGGATCGGATGCATCTTGGCCGAGCGAATAGCTATTTGCTAACAGCCAAATGTGTCCCATTCCCTCTTTAAGTAGGGATGAAATAAATTCCAATAAGTTAGAGTCGATCATTGTGACCCACAAATCTATTCAGAATCGATTCCCAAGCAAAAATAAATATTTGTACGCACCATTATTTTGGTGGACTATTGCCGCGGAGTCCGTGATACTCGTCGTTATTTTGGCGGTCTATTTCCGTGGAGCCCGTGACGTCACGAAACATTGTACCGACTGCCGCGCGCGTAATGTTCGGTCTGGACTGGCACCTCCACCAAAATTCACAAAAATTCTGGACCGGCACCTCCACCATGAGCACTAAAATGTTTAATTTCGCCAGTTAATTCGCGTTTTGACCAGTTTTATACAATTTTGTTCGTTATTTCGCGATATACACGAGATTTCGCGAAATTCGCGATTTCAAAATGTGTTTTTTCCATCTCTAAATGATGTAATTTGTCGACAATACTACATTTTAGGCAATAAAATGGATATTTAAAAAAATTCGCGAATTTCGTTATCACCATTTTTCACTACCTCTACCAATTACCATCTCTACAATGTATCCTTAAATGCCTCCTGGGTATTTGATAGTCACAAAAATGCTACAGTAAGGATTTTAAAAAATGGGGTAATTTTTATTAGCCCTAGTTTAAAATTGTAAAAATATATTGCAGATTTTAAAAAATATTATGCCTTTATATATAATAAAAAAATTAAAAAACTGCATGTTAAGCCAGTTGTTTGAAACATAAATTGGGGGGGGGAAGTAGGCATACTTGCTTTCCCGGGCTTTTTTTATTTTTTAAGCCTTCACATCAAGCCAAGCTTATTTGTAGGCTTCATTTATTCAAGCCGAGCCTTTATCTGACTCGACACGCCATATAGGCCACTTTTGCATAGTGACCGCACCCTTGTTTTTGAACTTGAGGTAAAAATGGCTTATAATTGTGTAAATAAAGAATTTTTGAAAATGCTTGGCTTTTCAATCTTAGACTCACACACCAAATGGCAACCCTAAAAGTCACTTATGTTTTTGTTCAAATGTAAGTTTGCTTAGATTGGTATCTAATCCATGGGTGCTTGTATTGTTCGTTTTCAGGAGCTTGTGAGCAACCTTAGTTTCGTGTTGGCCTCTCAAATTATGAGTTTTTTGAAGTTTTTTTGCTGCATGAAATGCTCAACGGAGTTCACCACGGAAGTGAACGTCACCGAAAAGGACTTATCCTGTCCCGCTTGTGAGAGCACGTACGTGTTAGAGATTGACCATGTGCCTTTGCCTGAGAAACAGACCAACAGTTATGTTGACAAACCAGCAGCCATCGCAAACAGTGACAGCATTCCGTCTGAAATGAACAACTTGTCTCATTCTCCATCCCAATCTAGTATCGGTAAGTAAAGGCAAAACATAATTGCACAAAAGTGTCTACTAAGATAATTATAATGTTTTTCATTAATATTTTTTAAACTTTGTATATGCCATGAACAGTACTACTAGGGATGACATCAGGTGGAAAAATTCGGAACCGGTTCCAGCACTCGAATGTTACGTCACGTGTGGAAACGCTGTTTCCTAGGCCTACTAGTTGGTTTGAAGGTCATACCGACTGACACCTTTCAATCTCTAGAAACTTTTACAATAAACGTACACAAATAAAGAACCGCGTTGATAACCAGGCAAAGATCTTCATTCTTCATTACACCAAAGATTAGTTTACCAATTACACTGTACAGGCAGTGTAACTCGTCGTAGGTAGGCCTAACTAGGCCTACGCGCAGAAAGCAGGGGAAAACAAACACGCATCGCATGTGGGAAAATCTCTCACTACTAGGCCTATCGCCCGCACTGAAGCTCTCGTCGCAAGATAAGCCTGGGAAAGAAAGTAGATAAGCCCAGGAATAACAATCCTATGCGTCGTGATTACGAATTTCGTGAATAGGTCGAAAGATGATCGCATCGTGAATTCTTCTTCTACACCAACCATCTTTGTCAGTCAGCTGTGAGTGTGAGTGTGAGTTGGTTGGATCGTACGCGCATCTCGCACCGCGCAGACGGCAGTGCCCAAGATATTCGCCGCATCTTTCTCTCTTGCACTCACTCGTGGCATGGGCACGACTCGCTGAGACGGACGGAAGCACGTGATAGCTTACAACGAGTTCAGTTGTCGACTCCAGTTACTCTTTAGGCAGCGGGCACGCTCCGCGGGGGGAGCGCGTAATTTAAACTTGTGAATTAGCCTAAAAACGGCCCCGAAATATACCCGGATCTTAAAATCGGCTCCGGGTAATTTCTAGAACCGGGTACCCGGGCTACCCGGGTACCCGATGTCATCCCTAGTACCTACATACATTTTGGAAAACATCTAGTACAATAATACCGTGAAATCGTGATCTAGGCTTAGGCCCTATATTCCAATTTCCAACTAACCTACAACTTGTTCTTAAAGCTAATTTTTATACTCGATCCCAACATTCAAACAATTTAAAGTAGGCCTACAGGTTAATTTTCTAAATCAAAAGTTAAAATTTTTCATTCGGACCTTGAGAATTTAAACTCATGTTTAGGGGTGTGCACTTTATAGCATATTAGCACTTTATCAAGTCGAATCGAGTTCAAGTACCAAACTACTCGCGAGTTCGAGTCAAGTTCGAGTAGTATTAAAAATCTTCAAATCTATAAGTTGCTTTTGTATTTATGTAGGCCCTATGTAGGCCTACAGTCTTGGGGAGGAACGCGTTCCTCGTAATGCGTTCCCGGGAACGCGTTCCTTTTTCAGGAACTTTTGTGGGAACGCGTTCCTTTTCTTAGATCAGGAACTTGTAACTTCAAAGTTACTATTTCGTTGGAACTTGGAACGAATTTAACGTTCCTTTATAAGTTTCTTTCGCCGTCGTAATCCCGTCGAATTCCAGTACCTAATATCGTAAACTGCAGTATGAAAAATATCAATGTGATATCTTGTTTTTTCGAAAATGGCGCCACCCTCGTCAGATGGCCTCCAGACTCACTTTAATAAATAATAGTAATGATAAATTAGCTCATTTCATATTCATTATTGTTTAAATCAGTGATGGTATAAAGAACTTGAAAGGAATTGAGTTCCTTTTGAGGAACGAGGAACGTTTCAGTTCCTTTTTTATTGAAAAGGAACGAGGAACGTCTCAGTTCCTTTTTAGGCAGAAGTAACTTAACTTTTCAAAGTTCCTTTTTTGGGGGAACGTGCCCAAGACAGCCTATGTATATGTATTAGGGATGACATGGCAGAATCGATTAATCGATTCCTGTCTGCAGGGCCGGTCCTAGGCGTAATCGACGTAAGCGGCCGCTTACGGCGGCACTTGTCTAGGGGCGTCACTTTTTTGTTTTTACAATTTCAATTACTACATGTGTAGCATTAATAAGCGGCTTTAACCCATTCGTCAGCATCAAGCAGTAAGTATAATTTTATTGTAAATTGTAATAATACGTAACAGGACGATAATGGATAAGAATTATGGACTGCCACACTGCACAGCAGTCCACTGTCGATGCCGACACTCAGTCAGTCGTTCATACGGTAAGTTTGGGAGATGTTGTAGTTATGAGCGTGCACGAATCCGACGATGAAATTGACTCTCCGCAAAAAAATAAAGTCCATCAAGACTCTCCTTCATGTATGTTTGGAATTTATTGTCCTTAAATTACTTAATGCCTATCGCCTACTTGAATTATGAATACTCGGCATATCAGCGGATGTAATATTATAATCTATTACCTCAGTGACTCACTTATTTTTGGTGGTTTTCCAGTTTTGACTGCACAAAAACTACATTGTTTTGGTATTGCATTCAGCCCACCACTTTATTCTAAAACGCACCAAATGCAATCTAAAAAGCTGAATTTCAAAATTTTCGCCTGCGGCGCTACAGTTGGGGGGCTCTGCCCCCAAACCCCCCGTGCTTTGTCCCTTGGGGGGGGGGGGGGGGGGCGGCAAAGTTGATCTCGCTTACGCATGGAAAATCCTAGGACCGGCCCTGCCTGTCTGCATGGATTCCTCAGACAGTTTAAACGTTCGCGCGTCGTGTTTTGGGGCGTGGCAAAGCGGTGAACCTCGTGTCTACAGTCCTTCCCTCACCCGCCTCGTACACAAAGGCAAATTCTGGCAACTCAGTACGGTCAACAGACGATGACGCAACGTTGTGAAATACATCGTTCCGTGGCGTACGGCGGGCGAGACACGCCTTCACGGACTCGCGGCAAACGACCGCGGAAATATCGCGCGTAATACGGATTCCGCGGAAAATGCCACCAAAATAACTGTGCATACTTTTCAAAAGTTGTTTTCTTAGGAATCTATTCCAAATCGATTCTAAGGTCACAATGAATGATTGATTCAAATTATTTGGAATCAATGTCATCCCTAATATGTATGCAATCTAATAACCAAATTAATATTATGCTTTAATGCATTAGCATAGCCTTTGCAAGGGGCCAAGATAGTTCACCATTACTACCTATTTTACAAGGTACAAGCTAGTAAATTCAATTCAAAACTGTCTACACCTACACAAGTGCAATTAATTAAATGAATGAAATATGGGTTCTTGAAGACACAACTTGTATTAAATTATCCTAATGTGCTTAATACCTACCACATACTAGAGCAGCTTAGAGCCCCCCCCCCCCCAACAAAGTAAGGAGTGAGCTACACAACTATATTAATCTCCAGATGATGTTTATCCCTTGAAAATATATTCTTACATATGCCACTGCAGTCCAACACGTAATCTACTGTCAAGTGTCATCATGTAAACACTGGAAGCTTTGAGCTGGGAACTTTCTTGCTTGCCAACCAGTGCTAAACTGACGAGCTGGCATGTAGAGCGCTAGCGTAACTAACCAGTTGCTACCGACAGTGTTGGCTCGCTAAGCGCTTGACTCTGATTCGGGAGGTCCCGGGTTCAAATCCCGTCGAGACCGGCAATCCTGACTGAAGGTTTTTTCCGAGGTTTTCCTCAGTCGTTAAGGCAAATGCAAGGGATTGAGTCCTCTTAAACAGTCCTCGGACATCCCTTCACAATTTCCTATCCGCACATACCTAGTTCACCTGAAGAGGGGCTAATTGCACCCTATAACAAGTTTCCCACGATAAAAAAAAAAAAAAAACAGTTGCTGTGACGGGCGGGAACTGGGGTGGGGAGTCATGTGACGTGGTGACCTTGAAACATCACAGCGACGGCAGTATACACACTGGTCTTATCTTATCTACAAGATTACAGGCCGCTATTCGAGCCACATCATTGTTACAGTAACAAGATAAAAATATGCTAGCCACACCGGAAAACTATTCACAAAATGTTGTTTTCGGTAACAAAATATTTGGAATTGATTTACGATAATAATATGAACAATATGACTTTCAGATTAAATTTCGAAACTATATTTTTACGCACATGAAGCTTGGAGATGGGCATCATATTTCTCAAAGAAGTTGCAATAATTATGAAATTCGAGCTCTGCGGGTGGTCTAGTAGCAGGGTTTGCCGGCGGGGTGCCATAGATCGCGATCTTCCCACGGCTGGAGGAATGAATGTGTCTTTATCAACTGACGGCGGTCGGACGAATGTGTTGAGTTGTCTTTGATCGTGTTGATGATTTTGTACTTTATTTTCGTCGACCAGCTTGTAAAATTATGGCAGATACTTAGCATTGGAGGCTTCCAAGGTTGATTTTCTTCCAAATTAGTTGGTGTGCATATTTTTTTACGACTTATATTACGAGATTCACATCAGTTTGTTCTCGCATCTGCCGAAATGCACGCCGCGAACGTTGTAAACCACGCGCGCGCGGTCGGTGGCTCGGTCGGTTCCAATTCAAATAAAGTGGCGGGAAAACTTGAACTTGACTCGAATCTAGGAAAAAACTCGTTTAGGCCTAAGTCGAGTCGAGTACCAACTACTCGACTCGACTTTTCGGGTACTCGCACACCCCTAGTCATGTTTTGGGTCTACAATTTATCTGACTTACTAGGCTGATGCCACGCCCTGAGGATTTGAGGCGCGTTCTAGGTAACCGACTGTGGACATCAATAGAATATTTCTTCATTACCATTCTTGCTTTGTATGTTGATACACCGTAGTAACCGTTCAGCTGCAAACGTAGAACACATGAGTACATATACTTATTCTGTACTTGCTTCAGCAAATCCTCTTGAAACAAAACCAGATCTCATGATTTATGAACAATGTTGAAAATACACTACCTTATCGGGCATATTATATTACTTAGTAACGCAAATAAACATGACCTATGGATGGCTATAGGCTGAAGGCTGACTTTAAATTGCATATTGGGCTTTATCTCATTTCCCAACCTGTCAACCCTTCTCCAATCTAAACTAATATTGGCTCCCAAGTAATAAAAAGTTGTTTGTATTGTGTTATGCCTATGGACGAGTAGTCTAACTCCGCCCCCTGACGTCACGACTCAAACATGTGCTCAAAGATGGCCGTACTGTGGGACGATTTTAACTGACAGCCTTACTGTACCACACTAAAGACTGGATTACTGGATTGAAATGGTTCAATATTGTGTTTTTTCACGATGTTCGTCAAGAGCTAAAATAGGAGAGGTGTCTTAACACTCGTTTCCGAAGGATATCAAGTTAAGAAATAAGACGTGGGAAGTTAAAATCAGATAGATAAGAAATGTTTTACGAAAACATGTGATACCATGCTTGTAGGCCTAGGCCTATAATGTTCTTTGCATTTCGTGGATTCCGATTACAAGCAAATTCCTCATGGCAAACTTAAGTGTTTGCGAGATGGAGCCCTGCCCATGTGTTTACCCATTTTTTTATTTCCCGGACAGGCCAACTATCTTCATTCTAAACTTGCTTGTAGTAGGCAGGCTAATGAGTAGACCTGTTTGACGCGGCCCTATAATTCTGCACAAGAGAGAGGCCTAAGCACTAGACAGGCTACTTTTGTTTGATAATAAAAGTAGGCCTACATCTAGTAGTTAGGGTAGGCCTATATGGAAAGGAAAATAACACCTAGGCCTAGCCTCTGCTTATTGGTACGTTAAAACTAATAGTATAGCCTTGATTTTGCTTTTAAGGTAGGCCTAGGTCTAAAGCTTCCAAGATTGAAGGCCTAAACTGTGTATAAACTATAAAGAGGGGCACATTTCTAGGCCTAAATCTTAGCAAAGAGGTATGTCTAGTCCTAGCCGTCTAGGCCTAGGATTAGAACCTAGGCCTCCGCCTACCCCTAGAGTTAAACCCAGGCCTACTTTTTACGATATGATCTTGTGAACTGAGGAATAATAAATTATGTTGGCCTAAACCTGAGACTAAACTTTAAAAATGCTTTCTACAGTAAAGGTTTTGGCTTTATAATCATTCTAAACCCAAAGGTAAAGGGACTATGATGACCACCGTTTTCCGAAGTCCACACATCCTCTAGGACATTACATAGAACAATACAACAGCCTTAAAAAGCAGCTGGCTTCCTTCTTGATCTACATAGTCTTTGGCTCAGCCCATTCTAAAAAATAACATATTCTTCAAGGATTTTTTCCACCCGTACGGGCGTAAAAACACGTTGAAGTCCATTGCGCCAACCACACTTAGGTTGCAGCTTGTCCCACAGTTCGCGGCGCTATCTGTTGGATTTTCCGGAACTTGTTAGGCCCCGCCTTTGACTAGTTGTCCATTGTACATGCTTTGTGAAAATGACTATTATTTTTTGGATCACAATAATTTGTACTGTTGTGCCCATGGTTGACTGAAATGAATAAATGGAATTAATAGTGATATAGGCCTACAGGCATACAGTCGTACCAACAATTTATATTAGGTAAATTGAAGTTAAATATCAATAAATCCCCAGTGATTTCTGATCGGACATAAATCCATTGCCATTGACTGGCAAATAGCCTTGATTGAAACTTGTATTAATGTACCACACTATTTTCCCAGATTTTTCGAAACTATATTGTGGAGCATCCTTAAAATGATTTTCGATTAAGATTTACATGTAAATATTTTTACCCGAACGTTACCCGAAATGAGATTTATAATACATACATACTCATCATCATTATCTGTTGCCACGTCCAACTAATTGCGAATTTTGAAAACTGTCAATTTATACCTAAATTAGATTGATAATTAGATTAGATAGAGATTATTGTAGGTACAGAAACAAACATGTGCTGCAATACATTACTTATAGCTCTACCTGGTAAATGAGGGGGAGATATGTGGCAGGCCTCCTCATGGCATGTGCAGAGTGCATGGCAATCAGCCTAGAAATGGTAACTGACCGCACACATTGCACATTTGCTGTCAAGTTTTAGCTTTAAGCAGCATGTAATTAACTGATAGGGCGAGTGTGTGACTTCTGCTTGAGGTTCAGACAACACTTGCTCAAATCTGTGACCAAGGACAGTGATCAATGGGTATGAATCTCAACTCCCGTCTTGGGAACATCAGTGCTCAAAGGAAGCGGTTGATAATATTGCACACACATAGCAAAATTGTGCTATGTTTTAAGTTATGTCCTTAAATGCTAAGTGATTAATGACATTAATGTGGTTTTGTTTTGTTGTTGTTATTGTTGTTGTTGTTTTCCTGTCCACATTTACTTGATTATTTATTGGGGTTGCCGTTTGATATGAATGTGAATACCGCACATATTCAATCATTGATCGATTATTGATATATTTGACTTCGATTGATAATCGAATTAAAAGTATACTTCCTTGTTTTCGCTCAAAATAGGTTTTCCCGTAAGTGATGTCTTTAACGGGCACAACATATGGTACTTGTATGAACAAGGCACAAGCTCTCACAGCACAAGTTTACATTTTGAAAAGTATTGTTTTCTTAAAGACGTATTCACCCGCTAAACTCCAAAAATATGTTTCATTCAGGTTAGCTAGTTATGAATTTAGAAATTCATAAAAAAAATAATTGGGTCCACTATTACCCCCAAAAAAATTGTCAAACTTGGTAATTTTCGAGCTAGGTCCCACGGCAAAAATCTCCCATAAGAAATAACGTGGAGACGATCTTTATGCCCTGTGACCTTGAAAGATTTTGATCCAAAATAATATTGGCCATTATTGACGTACTCGGCAGCCTTTTCTGTGAATCTGTTATATTTTGTTTTGTAAGTTGGGCAAGTGGTTCGGTCAAAATATGGTGATCACCAAGAAGGGGTGTGATTTTGGAAGATATATTTTTGCGTGTTTGAGAGTATATTTGTGCACCGTTTCAAGGCACGATGTTATAAAGGGCCATTTTTGATTGGTACGATGCTCTAGTATGTAGGCCGAATAAAATATTAGCAAGTTAAAGACGATTTGAGAAATTCCACAAAACCAATTTTCGACAATTGCTGGATAAAAAAAATTCAAAAATTCGTTTAAAATCGCAGTTATCATTTTTTTAAGGGTCATTTTAGTAGTATTGTGCTATAGATTATATGGTAAAAAAAATAAGCTAATAGCCCTTTTAATTAGGAATGATCCCGAGTTTTAGAATTTGTATCCATTTTCTGCCAGCAGATTCAGTTTGGAACCGGTTTTCAATTACGATTGTACACAATAATCCACAATATCGCTTTTTGAATTTGAATTGAAAAATTATATATAATTTCGATAATCGATAGGGCTAATGAAAATATTATTGAATTTCATGTTAAAATAATTTTTTTCACTCGTAATATTCTATTACCAGCGCTATTCAATTTGTGCCTTGTACGAATGGTAAAAATTAATTTTGCAATTGATGAGGCTAAAAAATGTGACATTGTTTCTGACCAAAAAAATGAGTTTTGACTTTTTGCAACATTCAATCTTGATCACACCTCTGCTGCCTCATCTCTAGGACGGCTGCAAAGCTTCTTTTTACACATTCCTTAGCCACGAACTGATGGACTTAAGTCCGCACAGTGGCATATCCAGGAAGTCCTAAAGGGGGGGTTCAACCAATTAATTTATAGATGTATCAAAGGCTAAGTGTGAGTCCAGGGGGCTTGCCCCCGGGGAAAAATTCTCCTTCAAGGTCATTTTAGTGAAAATCTGTGCACTTTAAAGTATCACAATAACCAACTTTGTATCTTCTAAAATCCTCTTTTGGTCAGATGGTAATTTGCCAGTATTGCCATAAAACAGTTATACTATATTCTCCATTGAAAAGTTAAAGTTCTCGTTCACACTTTTTTTGCAAAGTGGGGTTATATCCCCCCTCTCCCCCCCCCCTTGGATATGCCACTGAGTCCACATCAGAAATAAAAGAACTTATGCTGCTATAAAAAAGTGGAAATCAAACCCTGGCCCTTCTGCATTGGAAGTAGAGCCTCTCACAATACCTTTGAGCCACTGAATTGAAATGTCAGCCACCCTAGCCCCCATCAGACCTTGACACAACACGGAGGTTGTGAAGTAGAGCCTCTCACAATACCTTTGAGCCACTGAATTGAAATGTCAGCCACCCTAGTGCCCCCATCAGACCTTGACACAACACGGAGGTTGTGAAGTAGAGCCTCTCACAATACCTTTGAGCCACTGAATTGAAATGTCAGCCACCCTAGTGCCCCCATCAGACCTTGACACAACACGGAGGTTGTGAAATGTAATATTTTTCTTTAGACACCTAGTAGGCTAAATATTGTACTGGTCTCAAATTGTACATGTATTCATGTTCCATTCCTAATTTCTTGATGCTTATCTCAAAAGTTGCCACGTTCTGCGACATATTAACAAGCCCAGCTTATAAGACACCTGCCTGGGAATCTTAGACCTCATCGTAGGAGATTTTTCATTGACTTTCACATCATGGAAATGTTTGTGTTGTTTGTGTCATTGAGTGTTACTTAAAAGTAGGGATGACTTCGGGTACCCGGAAACCGGTTCGGAACCGGTTCCATTACGATCCGGTTCCCCTTTTTCGGAACCGGTTCTATTTTTAACCTAAAAGTTGCCAAGGGCCTAGGCACAGACGAGAATAAATGAGCCAGAAACACCCGTGGTTGCAAAATTCTTAGGCCTAGGCCTAGGCCCTATGAATGTTGCATCACAATTTTGACCTAGGCTTAGCCTAGGCCCATGTGTTGTGTTATAATAACATTGCAGAACTTGTTAATAACATTTTAATCATATACCTATTCTATTTTTCACGTTTAAGATCACATAATCCAAACTTTATGAACGAAAACGAAAGCAAACAATCTTGTAGGCCATTGTTTGTTCAACTGTTCTCACTTAGCAGTTCTTACAATGTCTGGGACACGGCTCCGCCCCCTATCGAAATTCGAATCGATTATCGCCCCGCCCATGTTTTCAATCGAAATTAGCCCGCGCAGATTCAAATTTACGAAAATTGAGAAAGAAAAATATGTGTAGGAACCGGTTCCGAACCGGATCCGGCGAGGGTGGATCCGGTTCCGGATTTTTCGACCCGAAGTCATCCCTACTTAAAAGATTGTGTTGGAAGTGTGCAATAATAATTAATAAATTGTCATTGGTTTAATGGTTGTTAATCGATTAATGAATTAATCATGCTTGTAGTCCCTTCTTGACTTGTTAACAATACTAACTACCCTACCGACAGGAGCCAGAGGGGGGCGCCGACTTCAAGTAACTGCAATAGTCCACAGCTCAAACATCTGGGGAGCAGAGCAATCCACAGCCACGAATGCTCGTAAGGATATTGAAATAACTATTTACACAACAGCATGCTGATCACTAACTAGTTAATTAGCTTGGTTAATTGCAGTTGTCGTCGTATCTTATAAAATGTTTTGTTTTCAGTAAGGGTAAGCTCTTTGTTTTTGCTTGTTTTCCCCAGGTATAGGATATGTATATTTCTTTTATTTATAAAATATGGTAGGTATTGTAACACTTGTGGTATTACTCACTAGTCATTCATAACTAGACATTTTTGTGATTTGACTGATTTCCCAATATTACTTTTTAAAATAGTCCCTTAAAAAGCTATAAATGGTATTATTATATTTATTTATTTATTCTTTACTGTTTTACCTAATATATACATATTATATTACACTTCACAGAAATAATTTTACAGATTATAAATTTTAAAAAATCCATTTCTCACTTTTTTTCTTAAAGTACAATTTCATTTATCAATTGCACGAACATAAAACAATTAACAAACATAAATATAGCCAAAACAGAACTAGTGAAATAATACAAGTCATGTTTTAGCTACTTTTTCACAAAGTTCAAGATCATCCACAATCTAGGCCTAGTTCTTGTGCTGTTATCTTACATGATTACAGAGAAGTTCATATCTTGCTTTTTGACTACTGAACAAACCTCGGGATGTATGGAGTAAGGGGACTGTCATTTTCTCCATGATACATCAGAAACGGCTCAGTTGGACCGTGAAAGCGAGCAGTGTATGCTAGAACCACATTGCACCATTTTTTTAAATTTAAAATTACGACTTTGCGTTATTCAGTATTTTTATTTTGCCAAGGTTATTTGCGGTAAGCGGTTTAAATTTTACTTTTAATCCACGCATCTAGAGGATCTTGATCCTTTGGAAAAACTATTTAACTCTTTGTTGAAAATATTGTGGATTACCTACGAGTATTTGATTAGTTTTGTGCAGTGCATTAGAAATTCGCACGTATTTTCGTTGCCATGGCCAACTACTTATGTTATAATGTAATATTCATTATCATACTTACGGATCAAACTAAATAACATATTCGTGACGGACACGGACATTCTAAATGATTTAGCTATCTCAGATTTGTCGCGGTTAGTTTGAAAAAAAAATTTCGATTAACATTTAAATGTACTTTTAACATTTGAAACGATTTTGCACAAAACTAATGGCATTCAATCGAAAAAAGCTTCGGCATGTTGAAACTTTTCAACGATCGAGCACTCATCACGTTACGCGAGTACTACAGAACAAAAAAAAAACAAACAAAAAAACGCAAACAAATAAAAAAAAAAAAAACCCAGTGACTAATTTTTCCGGCAGAGTCAATGGAAACGCTCGCTTGCTACGTTTAAATTATCTCGTGCCAGCATTTACATTATCGTCTTCATGCAGCTGGATTAAAGATCACCCCTTCTTTCTATCCATGCCCTCTGGCATTTGCGCCATCCTAGCACTGTTCTGTACCCCATCATTCAAACATGTGAGTCAACTTTTCCAAATCTGCACATTCCTTCCCAACTATCCAGATAACACATAACAAACCAAACTTCGTTATCCACTTGACGGGCAACAAGCAAACATGTGTACCTTGTCCTATCCTGCAGTACAATTAACAACTAGATCAAACATAGCTAATGCAGATATTAATTTTGGGCCAGCAATAGCTATGATATTTGAAAGTTTTACTTATTTGCAAGTTTAAAACAATACTCCTCTATAAACCATGTTGGGAGAGTGAGTTGCAATTCACCTTTAAAATAGATGCAACATTCCTTTCTGTTTCTAGCGACTTGTAATTGTGAGTTGGTTCTCGTCTCGGCAATCATATATTTTCATCGACATGACTGTCCTCCGACATGGTTGCTTTGATGTCCTCCTGTCTACCTCCGCATTCCTCATGCCTGTGTCCCTGCATTCTTTCTTACTCCTTGTATGTGACACATATAGTAGCCTACATGTAAGTAAATAATTTTGAAACTTAATTTAGCCTAATTTGTCACAACTAATTTGACACTTCTCTCATGGTGACTAAATTGGGGATGTCAACGATAATTGTATATTGATTATCGATATTATTGCGATATGGGTGGCTGTATCGCGATAATCTTACGATATCAATAGTGATATTGCGATTATTATTGGGAATCCGGATTTTTAATAGCAAATTCAGTAGTGTATACACGTTTATGTGACTAATCAACACTGCTAAACTTATTTTTCTCCTAAATAGTGGATTTCATGGAATTCCCAGCGTCTCAAAACGAGTTTTTCCGCTCGCGATGTATTTCATTGTACCCCCCCCCCCCCCCCATTCCAGCCTGCCGCACCGATCGATGGACAGCACTCGCTGCTCACGCTCTATCTATCTCTCTCTTCACCGCTCCCTCTCGCACACTTGCTCGTGGGAGGGGCCCGTTGTAAGTGGCGGCCAGTCTGCCAGCCATTTTTTGCAATTCAAATTGCCGCAAATGCGGGAAAAGCGAGTTTTACGAATATGATTACAAAGTGGCCGTATCGATGCTATATTTTTTGGACACGATATTATTGCAATATTATTCTCATTTCGACACGATTATCGATATGTTTGACATCCCTACTATAAATAAGTCAAGGGTCAAGATTGGTTATTGTACCAAAATATGTATGTAGTCTTATTTTTAATGAGTCCCCACCAAAATCTTGTAACATGTTTCCGAACCAGCATATAGGGTCTAGGGCAAAACAAAATTCAGGACATATTCTAAAGGTTCTTAATTCTTAATTCATTTTAACGAGTAGGCCTATGTTACCTTTACCTCTCTTCACCCCCTACTTTTGACTCATTCATTGGTAAGTGTTTCTGTTTTCTGTAAATATACAATTGTATACCTTTAATAAAGAAAACATCTGTCAGTGCCTTGTGAATTCTCTGAATAATTAATAAGAAATTAATCTGGTTAATTTAATGATGAATTAAGATAAGAATAGGGACATTTCCAGAATCCTTCATTAAAATTGTGATTGTTATGACAAGACGAGACCAAGGGCAGTGATTGTTTTGATATATCGACCTTGGTTACAAGACGGGATTTATGTCTTTATTGCTGCCATTAGAAGAGTATTGAAAATACCCGAAATATTACATAAATTTAATTTATTTTCTGTTGTAAAAGAACATGTAAAAGTCTTAAAATTGTATTCCATTAACTTCTTAGAGTTTCACTCCCAAGATACTGGTATTGCATGTTGCATTTTAGCCTGATTATTGACTGTAGCACGTACACAAACTGACTGAACTATGAAAGGTTTAGATTATCGCGGACATGGTTATAGAAAGTGTTTCCGAGCGTTGCCTGTTAATGTAAGCTTCAAACGACTTGCGGCGTCTTGCAGAAGGAAAGCTTGATCCCTGTCTGAATTACAGGTGACCAACTATGACTGGAGCCGGGCACACAAAGTCCTAGGCCCTGCCTGAAATTCGGCCTATCTGCTTATTCTTATATCAAATTTAATCTGTTTTGTCAGTTTCTTGTTATGTGCTCTTTTGTTCAAATACACGCTACGTTGTTTCAACTTTTATTAGATATTTATGGCCTTCACAATTTCAACTCATTCATCTTACTGAGCATTCAGAGGCCTAATAGAAAATATGTTGTGTACATTCCTTACTTCCCGGCAACAAGAGGACAAATTCAATTGTCAGAAATATCTATTAATTCTCTATAGGAAAATGGTGACTAATTTTTATTTCCATTAATTCTCAATCTTTCCTTAACATACATTCCAATTTTCATATCTACCCTTGAAATATTTTTATATGCCTATAATCATCACATAGATATCCATCACTATTATCTTTTTTATTTTTTATTTCTTTCTGAGACATTCAGGCTTCCCGAAAATGATACTGATCTAATGTTACAAGTGTAGCCATCAACCGATACTAAAAAAAGCGATACTGTTTGGGATCGTAACCCTACTCACACTCTGTTTCTCATGCCAGGATCAGCAGCCTCTCTGGACCCTTCTCCGGAGGGTTGGGCTGCCACGTTGCCAGGTCGCAGCGACAGCGACGTCGAGGTGATCAGCAACCCGAGTCAGAGTAGTATCGAAGTGCTGGACGACACTCGCCAGGACGTACCGGCCACCACTCCCTCGTCTCATCGGTCACAGCTCGTGTCCCTGGTGGGTCTGACGGAGAGCAGCTCATCAGGTGAACTATCTCCACTGAGTAGATTATAATTGATTGATTTATTATTGATATATTTAGGACTGAGCGAACCTCAATAGTTTTGTTCGATTTAAACCTCAAGAAAATTTTGGTACCTCCAACAGAACCTTCTTTTTCTGTTTAGATAGTAATTCTTAATATACATTTGAGTGAAGAATAGAAGGAAATTATTGATGACATTTAAAAGCACTTTTATTATACAAAATAATATAATGTTCAATATGTAGGCCTAATCAAAACTTGTAAGGTGTTTCATTTGTTTATTTCCTGAGATGTTTTACTTATTTATTAGTTTTGGAGCATTCATTCATGAATGACTTAGTTGTTCATAAACATAGTAGAAGGTCTTGGCTATCAATCATTAGAGGTTCATCAATCAATGAAATAATTGTATTTGTATTGGCCTTAAGAGGGCTAAACGTGCCCTACATGGCCATCTTGCCCTATAGTTATTTAAATATTGATAAATATATATGTATATGTCCTCCTTTTATAAATCAGTTTTTTAACTAAATAGGATAGACGTTGAATATATAAATAAATGTTAATTGATCAGTGCTCAATGTGATGAGAGACATTAGCAGCAGTATAAACAAGGTTCACTGTTTAGTGTTCATCACAACAAGCATCTCAGTATGTTACTAAACACGTGTCTCATGTTTCCAGGGTCATTCACAGACAGTGTCTGCACGACCTACGAGAATCATTTTGTTTTGCACGTGCCGGATGACGTAACCAATCCAAACGCTTTTAAAAACCTGGATGAAACTATTGGTGGAGAGAAAACGGTAGCGGAAGCGGAAGCGAAGGCGACAAAAGACTTTCTTGATGGTATGTGCGACTGATTGTTTTCCCCAGTCTCTCTTTCTTTATGTGCTTGTGTGCTTGTCTTTAAAAAAGTATTTAATTAATAAATTGTAATTAATATAATTTCAATTTTTTATAATGAGGACCCCTCGCTTGGTTATAACTTGGTTGGCCTAGCATCACCATGTAAATGTAGATTTATTAGCGTCTTTAAAATGTCTTGCTTGTACGGGCAAGCATATCGTGAGTCCAGAACCAATGTGTTCCATCTCCTTTTTCTAAAAACATTACGGGAGCAGGTTTGAATGTAATTATTATTGTTTATATTCGATAGGGCTGCCCAACAATATCGATAATTTGATATGATATCGATATGAAGAAAAAAATTCGATATCGATATGGAAATGGAAATTATATATATATATATATATATATTTTTAAATAATAATATCCTATGCCAATAAAATAAATTTACACAAACAAATTATGTCGAAAAACATAAATGTGAGAGGCGTAAGTATTTCGTACGTTCTAATCAAGAAATGCTTCTTGCGGCAGTAAGTTATGGGATCTGCAACGCGACATGCGACACTTCGCGATCGTACCTAAGCTGAGTGCTAACAGCAAACGGGCAAGTGACATCACAGATTCGGTGGTAAATATGTAAACATCGTGGAGGGTGCCGGGTTTAAAGCAATGGTTAGTCAAATGGTGCCCGAATACACGTTAATTGGACGATCAACAGTTTCGCACTGAATCATTTTATTAGCTGAAGAAAAACGCCAAGTCTTACGCCTTGAGCTTAACACTTTTAAATTCGTATGCATCACCCTAGACTTTTAGACATAGGTAGCCAACGAAAGCTTCCTAGGCATAACTTGTCACTTTGTTGACAAAGACTGGCAGCTGCAGTCTCGTGTGCTGGAAGCGACCCCAGTGCCGTTGTCGCACACGTCTGTAAATGTTTTTGAAAATATAAATGAAATGGAAGTTCGCTGGGAGTTGGAAGACAAAGTAGTTGTGTTTGTATCCGATGACGCTGCCAGTATGATAAAGGCTATTACTGATAAGCCTGGTGGTCTCGTCCGTTGTGCCGACCACATTATTCAACTCTCGGTTGGGAAAGGGCTAAAGGTGGGTAAACTCACGGACTTGGTGGGGAAAATCCGACGCATAGTGAGTAGTGACCCACTTCCACAAGTGCGCGGTTGCAAACAAGGCACTAGAAGCTCTGCAAAAACGTGCCGACCCAGACGAAACCAACCTCAACAAGTTGGTCCAGGACGTCCCAACGTGGTGGAATTCGACTTACGATATGCTGCAATCTGTGGTAGCAAACCGTGTACCTGTAAACTCATACCTAATGGATGACCCTAACCTTGACTACCTCATAATCACGGCAATAAACAATGGAAATATGATCGACATATGTCAACTCCTTCAGCCATTTAAGGAGGCTAATGTGTATCTTGGCAGACAAAAATATGAAACAGCATCGGCAGTTCCTGTGATTTACAGGAATTTTATCAAGGAGACGATTACCAAGGCTAACGATTCCAGCTTAGTCAAGTCAGTGAAGAAGGGTGTCCGAGACGATCTGCGTTCTCGAGACTTGGGGGTTATCATTCCAAAGGTGTCGTCATTGACAACGCGCTACCGGAACCTCAAATTCCTTGACGACGATGAAAGCCGTGAAGCTCTGTGGGACGACTAAAGAGCGAAGTCGAAGACGTCATCACTTCAAAAGGAGATGAAGATAATGCCGAAGTGGTCAATGACCTCCACTCGCCAGCAAAGGTCAGCCAAGGATGTCATCAGGCTTCCTAACAACGAAGCAGCCGACGAGATTCAGCGCTACCGTGATATGCCGAAATCAGAGCTAAACGCTTTTGATTGGTGGAAATCACATGAAATTGAGTTTCCACATCTAAGCACGATAGTTGCAACAAGTGTTCCGTGTGAACGTCTTTTTAGTAAGGGAAGATTACTTGTCAACAAACTCCGTGCAAGTTTGGATGGAGACTCTATCAACGATATGCTTTTTGTAAACAATCAACTAAACAAAGTCTAAGGTCAAGTGATTGATGTGTTTAAGTTAGAGCTGGGCAAAAAAATCGATATTTCGATATGATATCGATAATTGTAAATATTTTCGATATTGATATTTGTTTTTATATCGAAATATCAAAATTTACACAAATAATGCTAAATTTCGTAATTTTGGTGAAGGTGCCGGGTAGGTAGTCTAAATTAAATTAACCTGGCTGGTGCATTTGGAGAGGTGCCGGGTCATAAAACACGATTGTAAGATCGTAAAAATCGTTAAATAGGTTTATGGTAATACCTTATCAACCCTTTTTGGCCACAAATTATGAAAAATAAACCCACTCTTTAAATTTTTTTTTTTTTTAAAACAAACAATTAGGCCTATATTTTGATATATCGATATCATATCGAAATTTTTCGTGTGATATCGATAATTGAATGATATGTCATAGCCCAGCCCTAGTTTAAGTTTTAATTATTTCATTTATTTCGTCTCCTTTCAGTAAGATGTGTGTAAGCAAGGTTTACTAAATGTTGTAGTTCATTACAGCAATACTTACGTCAACAATAAAGCACCAATCTACATACGACTTTATAAAAGACGACTGTATTATTGAGTAGATAAGATACAAGTCACAAGGCATCAGTTCCATTGTTGTTTATCCTCACCCGTCAATCATCTGTCCCTTTAACAATAACATGTCTGTTGTCTAGGCCATATCCTGACCTCGTATCTGCCGCTCTCGATTGGGACCGACAGTGGCACGTCTGCATTGCCGGCGGGTGGCCTTGGCCACGCCCGGAGAACGTAAAAAGTATCAATATCGAACATACTCGACTTGAAAAGTTCGATATCGAATCACGATATCGATATATCCCCTTTCGATATCAATATGATTTTTTTTATCATTGGGCAGCCCTAATATTTGAGGTGTGAGCGGAGATAGAACAATCTGGTTCTGCTCACTGGTTCTGGCCCCTCGATATGTGATAATGCAATGTCTGAATTTACTTATTCCGTGAATCGAGGCAACAATTAATTGTAAATAAAATGTCACTTTTCATTAGTATTGCGAACGATAATCGTATGTCGATATATATCGATAATATCGTATATCGATACGATACGATATGCAACGTCATATCGCGATAATCGTACAATATTATTTAGCCTGAATATCGTGATAAATCTCACCGCGGTCTGCACTACACATTTCTGCAGTTCAACGGAACGCTCCACCCACTTCTCCGCTACGATCCCCGCCCACAGAGCTCTCCCCACCAGCGCCTAGCCGATGCGCGCGCACCTCCCTCCAACCTCGGTTCTCCATTCACGTAGCGGCAGCGCGCTTCATGGGACTTCAGTCAAGTTGCTCTCGTCGTAGTGACAACATCGATGACCCGACTCATTATCTTTACACGCTCCGAGTTCTAGCATTAATTATTATGAGATATAAAAAACATGTTTCAAATAGATTCACTTGAAAATCAATTGAAAATTTTCGATATTGCCGATATTATCAGGATATTTTCGATATTATCGTATCACGATAAAAATGAACACGGACGATATTATCGCGATATATCGCGATATATTTTCGGAAAAATGGCGATTATCGATATGAATTTATTTATCATAACGCAACCCTACTTTTCATAATATCAAATTGCTTACTATCTTCAGCGACCAGTCAATACGATCTTCAGCAGTAAAATAGTTAATACTGTAGGTCAGGGTTGCCACTTAGTAAATTTAAAAATCCTTGACAGATACCTAAAAAATCCTGAGAAATCCTGAGAAATCGCTATTTATTTTGCCGTTAGCGTAATTTACACAGTTACGAAGGGAAAACAAAATTTCAGGTTTTGGTTACAAAATATGGATAGTCAGCCAGATGGTATTTATGATAATTTAATCAAAATTAGGTTTGTACTTAGGATTAGGCCATAAATACAATTTAAGAATGTCAGAAATTATATATTATGAAGATTAGGATGATCATAATAACAAAAACAAACTTGAGAAGTAACAAAAAACTAAACATAAAGTAGACAGAAACTACCATGCCAGCCAGCTAGATGTAGATATGATCCTTAAAAATTGTCATAAAAGTTCAGAGTAGGATTAGGCCAGTAATTGCAGTTGGCAATTAAATTAAATATGAAGACAAGGCCTATCAAAGATAAAAAATATTAGACACAAGAAATAATAGAGGAAGAACAAATAAAAACGCACACAGTTGCAGACAAATAATTGTATGCCTAGTCCAGTAACAAAGTTCTTTTAAGCAAGTGGCTTCTAGTCACTGTCAGTGTCAACTGCATCAGTGACTTTCTTTTTTAGATGTTTGGCCCTCTTTCGCCTTTCATTTGCTGGGATAAATTCCCCACGAGTTTTACGATTAGAACACATCATCAATGCATTCAACATTGGAGCACCCAAGCGAGTTCTGTGACTAGTTTTGATCAAAGTTAGTGTGCTAAAGCACCTTTCAACCTGGGCATTGCTATGCGGCAGTATAAGCATAGCTTTTGCAAACTTACACACGAATGCACACGAAAAGAAAACGAAAAAACACGGCGACCGCCGGCGATGTAAGTTGTAAGTCAACGTTTTGAAAACGTTTTTACTTTTCAGTAGGCGCTAGCTGCTGCTAGAAATGACGCGTCTCAAGTTTCAAGAATAGAACACAGAATGCGCTGTGTATCCTAATCACAGTCATTGGCTGTGGCGGGGTCGGACGGGAACCAATCACATTGCTTACAGCGCCGTATTGGCTGTCTGCCGCTGAAGGACCGCCTACTGTTCGCTAGTAGAGTACGACAACTTTCAATATCCCCTGCAGTCTACGAAGTTTGCACATCGTTTTCACGCATTATATCTCTGCTAGCGGTGAATGTGTAACTTACCAAACTTTATATTTTTTGTTATCCCTGCATTGAAATTTGGCGCAATTTTCGAATAATACGGGAATTTCACGTAATTTTGAATAACAGTAGAAAATCCGCAAATTTGGACAAAAATCCTAGTATCCGTGACAACCCCTAAAAATCTGTAAAAACGGACAATATCCGTGAAACCGGCAACCCTGCTGTAGGTAGTAGAAATAGCGCTGCAGTCGCTTGATGTCAGAAATAGTCACAATGTTTTGTGTTTGAATAAAATTAACAATAACCCAAAAGTGTACTGTGCCTTGGCCATGAATTGACTTAAATGTTTGGCATCAATATAGGATCTATGTTTGGATCATTATTCATTATTAATTTACTGTAAAAAGAATGATTCAGATTTTAATTTCAATCTTTGTTCAACAAGCTAAAGACAACACATTTGTATTTGTATTTGTATTGTATTTTATTTATTCGTGCCATTTACAATTTGTTTTACAATTACATGTAGAAGATCGTGTTTGTTCGGTTAGGCCCTAATAGATAGATACCCCTATATATGTTTGTTTGAAGGATACCAAGAAACTCACCAAAATCTGTTGGATGTAAATTGGTACACTGAACAATCACTTCCTACTTCCGATTAGTTAGGCCTACGTCGTTTGTTTGTGTTTCCCGTTATTTATTACCATTTTCCTCAATGTAATGTTTATTTGTACTCCACCTTGGAAATGTATCCATCCATAGTTGTCAACCCTCGACAAATCCACGAGAAGTACCCTCGCAAGGCGTAATATCCACTCGCAATGAGGTGGTGCGGGTAAACCGGGGTCTGGGGCGAAGCCCCAGTCGCCGGAGGCAAATCCGCGGAAGGCGGATCATCTTTGGGGTCCTGTGTTATATTTGGTGGCCTAAAACGCGATTTGAGGCGACATCTAATCTTAAAAAAACGATTGAAAGAAAGCTAATATTGCATTACTAACTCCTTACGTCACGTCATAGGAGTTCGATCCTCGGTCAATGTGAAGTAGGCCTAGGCCACACAAAGCCTAGGCCTAGGATCACGGCACAATGCGAGTTCAAATAGGCCTACCACCTGTTGGATTTACGTCTATGTTTTCATGAGAATGGGCAAGGTCACCAATTCTATAATTAAATAAACACTACTTTCGTTTATTATGATTCATAAAACTATCCAAGATCGCGGAAGGCCTAGGCCCTATTGTGATTTCAACCTAGCAGCGGACGTTTGCAAGTCTGCGAGATGCTCGACAAGTTTCACGATTTCATTATTACACTTATATCAGGAGAATGTTGCACGGGATTTAGGGTTGTCGGTGGATTCTCATATTTCTCTCCAATAACGTCAGATGAAGTTAAAAACATAATTAAAAATGGTTTCATCGTTCTAGTTTAAGCGTCTCGTCTCTTTGTAACGTACGTTGTTGGGTAGCCTGGAACTTGACCTTGACTTTTTGATACTTCGTTTTTGGCGAGTGGTTGGTAACAGGCCATGCTGCGCAGCAGATTATGCGCGGTAGTTGTATTGCAGGCGCGGCGATTCAAATGCTAGATCGTAAAAAAAGCGCGGTCACACGATAAGTTATATGCGAGTGTCAATTTGCCAACTCGCAAGCAACAAATTTTCACTCGCAAATTGCGAGCTTGCGAGTGGGATTGTCGTGGGTTGATAGTTGTTTAACTGTAGTAACATTTAACAACAAACAATATTAACTTTCAAAATATTTTTGTGCTTGTAATGTGACTTGAGAAGACTTGCTGTGTCAGCTTCATCAGCTTGTCAATATTTTGTATCTTTGGCGGCTTAGGGCCGGTTTTTCAATCAGTCATTAAAGAGTTCGTAAAGCTTTATCAGCTGATTAGCAGAAGTCGGTGTTTTCAATGGCTGCTTAGCGCTAATCAATTGATTAAAGCATCTTAACGGAACGTTAAAGTTACGGGCTGAAAATGAATCCGTTAAGGCTGTAACAGACTTATTAAAGACTTTGAGGTTATAAATTGACATTTCCAAAAACATAACGTAAATACGTCCATGCAAATATGAACACAATATTTATTTATATTGATATATTTATTTAATTTGTTATTATTAATGAATTCAGTTTTTAAGTGATACTATTGTAAATGGACTTTTATTCATTATGTAATAAGCATTGACACAAATGTCACAAGTGATTTCATGCTTCGTTCAAGGGCTTAAATAGAAACTTGATGGAAAAATTAAAACATTTGAAGTGCATTTACATGGGGTTCAAATTGAATTGTTTAATGTTTTCAACTGAAGACTAGAATAAAGTTAATGTACCGGTATTTTGTATAAAATACTTTATTTAAACTGGAACTCACTCTGCAACAATAATTATTTAAATTGAGCATTCAAAATGTGAATCGTGTGCCTAAGTTACCGCCGCAATGTTCAAAACGTATAAGCGTGAAACATTAACAAATTTCCAAGATAAAACAAAATCACCTCATTTTTATTTCCCATTTAACACCCTTCAAAAATAATTTGTGGGTCTGAAAATTTAAAAAAGTTTCAACTGACGGGGATCGAACCTCAACCCTCCGTGCGGTAGGCTAAATGCTTACCACGACGCCACGCCGGCCGTGTGGATTTTGCCCCGCTACCCGCCTACGCAATGAGCTGAAGTAGAAAAACACATTGTATAATATTGTTTTTATCGTCAATATGGATGCGTGCTACAATGAAATAATTATTAAAACAGTCTTGGACCGCGCATTCGTGTAAGAATTGTTATTTTGCGGACATTTACTTCTTGTAACGGGCTCGCCCCGGCCGAGTGTGTGGTGCACTGCTTTGGAAGAGTTCGTTAGTTAACGGAGACTTAAAATCACATTGAAAAACGCCAACTGCAAAACCATTGATTAAAACTGTTCGTGAAGCTTAACAGTCTGTTAGCTGACGAACTCTTTAAAATTAAAAAGGCCTTTTAAGATATTATTTTTATATTTGTTTATTTATTGAGTAGATGAGTGTAACAGGCTAGTGAATATATCATTGCTATTTTATAAGTGTAGTTAGTTGAAGAAAAAAAAACAGTATACCCTTGTTTGTTGGCTACACTAGCTGAGTAGGAGAGGTTACAGGTGTGAAAAAAGCAGAATGTCTGTGATTTACAATACAATCACCTACTGATGATAATTGATAATGCTTAAACTGTGAACATGAATAAAGTTGTTTCAGTAGAGGAAAAGGTACAGAAGGACAACAGCTTACCTTAAAAACGTTAGGTAAGTCACACAGACACAAATAGATGAACAGACACATTGCTGATGTGGTTTATCACTCATTGAAAGTTAGCCTTAGCACCTTTTGTCCTGATTTGAGTGGATTTCACTAGGCCGAGGACAACGGACAGTGAGACCTTACGTATTGCATCTCTTCTAGTTCAGTATCGTATTGTTTGCAGCATTAATGAAATGTGGCAAGGAACCCATGACCGAATATCCTGCGAATCATTCGGAAGATGAGGACGACAAGGTTTGCTACAATTATTTCGACTTTCACCATGTTGATCACAGAGTGATGCTGTACCTTTGTTATGGGGTGTTTAAGGACAAGAATGAGGACCTGATTCTACTTGTGAGGGTAAGTCATGTTGTTCAGAAATAAAGACTGGGTAGCGATGTAAATGGAAACACGAACATTAAAGACAAATTAATTGGATGTCACATCGCGATGTCGAAGTTCAAATAATCTGCACCGATTTTATTCATTAATTGTGCTGTTGGCAAAGGGGTCACCAAAGTGTGCTTCCGATTGAAAACAATCTTGCATTGTTGCCCTTAGCCGCTCTGCTGCTGCTCATAACATGTTTCTGGTGTTGGATATTTTTTAATTTTTTAAATTACTCAAGACATATGTATAACAAAGCAATGTGTTTAGTACAGTAAAGACGTGCACTATGACCCTATAGCAAAAATACGCTGACCTCAATTGAGGCACTGGTTGGGATAAGGGCCTGACTTGGAAAAGCTAATTTTTAGATCAATGGGAAAAGCATTTCATGAAACTGGAAAAAGAGCAGAGCTTTTCGTCTTAAAAATAGTGTTTTGGGAATAGTCAGCAACATTGTAATTGTTTGCATTATAATTAGGGATGACATGGCAAAATCGATTAATCAATTCCGGATCGACTCCTGTCTGCATCGATTCCAAATTGGAGGAATTGATTTCTCACTAGACAGTTTGAACGTTCGCATTCGTGTTTTGGGGCGTGGCAGAGCGATGAACAACACTACTACTGTCCCTCCCTCTCCCGCCAGACGCCAATCGTACACATAGGCAAGCAGTACGGTCAACAGGTGACGGCGCAACGTTGTGAAATGCATTTTTTTGTGACGTACCGCGGGCGAGACACGCCTTCACAGGCTCCACGGAAAACAACTGCGGCAACATCAATGCGTATCTCGGGTTCCGCGGAAAATGACCATCAAAATAACTGTGCATATAGTTAAAAGTTTGTCTTGGGAATCGATTCTTAGGTCACAATGAATCAATGTCATCCCTAATTGTAATGATCTGACTACTATTAGTTATTTTTTAAATTTCTAAATTCTCAACAACAAATTAGCTTTTGGGAATGAAATGATATAGCCTCCTCAAAAAGAGCTTATTATTAGGGGTGTGTGAATACTCCAAAAATCGTGTCGAGTAGTCGGTACTCGACTCGACGCAAACGAGTTTTCTACAGAATTTGAGTCGAGTTCAAGTTTTCCCACCAACTTATTTGAATTGGAACCGACCGAGCCACCGACCGCGCGAAAGAAACTAAATCTTGAAAGCCTCCAATGCTAAGTATCTGTTGTAATTGCTGCAATGTTTCAAGGTAACTTGACCCTCCCCACCACAGTTTCACAGCAGCTGGTCGGTTGTGCAATCGCTCTACATGCCAGCTTATCGGTTTAGCACGGGAAGGCAAGCAAGCAAGGTCCCAGCTGGACGCTTCCAGTGTTTATACTATTAACACTGAGGGCTCCATTCTGATGATGAAAATTACATGTCAACACTCAACACTAAACAATAGATTACGCATTGGGACACCAGTGGCGTATGCACGGATTAACATCATCTGGAGATAAATATAGTTAGGTAGCTCGCTCCTTACTTCCTTACTATGTAGGATGTTTGGGGGGGGGGGATTTCTGGCATTTAATTTCTTGCACTTGTGTTGTGTGACTTGTGTAAACTGTTTTAAATACCTATGACTTTACAACCTTGTAAAATAGTAGGCCTAATGGTGAATTATTTTTGCCCCCTGCAAAGGTTGCTAAAAAGCTAATGCATAGAAGCGGCATAATATTAATTTGGTAATTAGATTGCATACATAATTAGGGCCTACATACATACAAAAATAACTTTTAGATTTGAAGATTTTTGTTTACTACTCGACTCGACTTCAAAAAGTGCTACTTGCACACCCCTACTAATTATCCACCCAGTGCCTGAATTGTGGCAAACCATTGGACTTGTACTCTGCATTGCATAATAAATTGTGTGTTGTCAGGCCCACATCGTGCCGGTGTCTTCTCCCTCCTATGCGGGCTGCATCGTGATATCCACCTGCAAAGTTTATCTGCTCGAAGTCACCGGCTTTGAGGGTTATTATCCGGAACTCTGGCTAGTCGTACGAGGAGTCATCCAGCTTGACAGGCTCATCTCTATACGAACTTTGCCCTGGACGCAAGGTATCTCGATGGAGTTTCTAGATAGGCCCGATCTGTGCGTATTGGCTCTTCTTCAAGACATTAAAAGGACAACGAATCTTTTGAGTTTTGCATCAGGTAAGTTGTACAATTAACTGTACTGGACGTTATTACCGCAATATAACTAGCTGCTTAAGGTGGTTGAAAGAGCTTGTGCAAACTTTTTTGTGTTAAATGTCCCATTTTAAAATCGCTTGATTGCCAAATCCAGCTAATTTCACTTATTCTCCGAGGCACTTCTAAACCACTAATTTTTAAAAAATCTCAACTTTTGGGAGTTGAATAAGATTGGATATGTGCATGTCTAACGAGATAAGATTTTCACATTTCAAAACAATCTCTCTTTGTTAGCTTAAGAAATCACTGCAAAATGTATCTTTTATTTTATTACATCCCTTGTTAATACAAACATCAAGGAACCCAAAAATTGTCAGTTCGTTTTTGAAAAATTCGCAATATAAAATAAAGCCTAAATTCAATGATATCATGCAAAATAAACATCGAGACAAAAAATCAATGTTTTACTATGGATAGTGGCGCGCTGGTACGATGTTTTTGGCGCGTAGAGTAAGCGGCGGACCTGTAATAACAAGCCACACCCACCATCAGTTGCAATCACAACGTAGCGAGATATTGGTAGAGGCGGGTTTGGGAGGAGGGGGGAGGAGAAAGGATACGTACAAAATAAAAAAAGTGTCAAGTGTCAACCTCTATCGATCGTTCCCGTTATGATCGTTTTCCTGCTATCATCGGTTTTTTGTATGGTCCCTACAGAATCCCCATAAGAACAGTGTTAAAAAATCCTGCATCCATCTTTCCCGCTATTATTGTTTTCCTGCATCAATTGTTCGTTATTCTCGGAAATAATATCGTAATTCGTAACGATCAATTTTTAATATTTTCGATACTAAAACTCCAAGAAAAACCGATGCGATCGTGTATTTGGCTCTTCCGGCCAACGAAATCATGCGTTTGCACCAGCCTTTTAGCTTGACTCCGCCCAAACACGTGTGTGAGACGACCGTTCTGCTTGGCTCTGCTGCGCGCAACTGGTGCGCATTAGATCGGACTTCTTGGATTGCATCTTTGATATAAATAAACTAAGAAGCTTCGCAAACGCTTTTTTCAGTCGTGTTGATGGATGTGCTTTTTTTGTAAGTTTTTAGTTTGCGTGGGATCTCTTTACTTTGCTAGTGCTTTTTGAACGCATTGTAGGTGATTGTTGTCAAGTTTATATTGTTAATTGTTATTATTAGGGACACCAAATTTTCGTGAATGGTTTTTGCACGAAATTTTAAAAAACACAACTCTAAGTATTTTTGACAACATAGGAACATGTTTTGAGGTTAGAAGAGGCATTTTGCGTTCACGAAGTTTCGCGAATTTTAGCTATTTTATGTTTTCACACGAAATAGACCAAAAAGAAGATTATTCACGAAATTATGCGCGAAATTCTCACTTTTTTTAATAATTTGAAGCAAATTTGCGTATTTTCGACGATCAAAACAGTCAATTTCTCGCGTATCACGCCCACAGCTAGAACGGTCGTGTCGAGCTTCGAGAGTTGCCTAATTTAGATCGATTAGTCGAACCCACGAGTCGCACTCGCACCACGTGACCAAGGTCGAATGCACGTCCGCGACTAGTCGATATACGCGCAACGCACTTCGGAATAGGCCACATTTGGCTTCACTTCGTAACAGAATTCGTTTTTCTTGCATTTTCGTTGCATTAAAGTCAAAATGCCAAAAGTTGTAAGCATTTTTGTCCGTGAATCGGAGTTTCAAGAACATGGATTTTACGCCTCCATCCTAGGCCTAGGCCCAATATAATTCGTTGTTCACGTAGGCCCTAGGCCTAGATGTGCTTAAAATCCATTGTGGTCCTAGGCTTGGCCTAGACCCCAGATAATTCCTTGTTGCTAACCTTTTAAAGATGCGTGCTTAAAATTTCCTTTAGGCCTAGGCCTAGGCCCTAGTGTAGCTAGCTAGAGTAAGCACCTTTAGACCTAGCTAGGTCCTAGGCCTACTAAATTTCATACAACCATGGATGGCCTTGTCAGAAAAATTGCATTTTACAATGTAGCCTTCAATCTACTTTAAATAAAGTACATTATTATTTGTTTGCAATTGAAAAAAAGTGGATTTTTATTTACCGTGATTTACCATATTGTCAAGTTTTTGCACCGTTTTTGCCTATTTTATATACCGAAATGAACTGTTTTTATTTACCATTTTTCAGTGTCCCTAGTTATTATGTACCTCAAAAAACTTATTCAAAACATGATCAATATTTCTCCAATTTTAATCGAGCCTATCACTTACCTTCTCAACTTCTCTCTCACACATAACTCTTACCCCGAAATCTGGAAACAAGCACTAGTTCGTCCTCTACCGAAGAAGCCTAATCCCAGCACTGTTTGTGACTACCGTCCAATCAGTATCCTACCATCTCTCTCAAAGGCGCTCGAGTACATTGTTCACACTCAAATAACTGATTTTTTAAGAGAAAACGATATATTAGACCAGTACCAATCAGGCTTCCGATCCAATCATAGTACGTGCACGGCACTCATCAAAGTAACTGATGACATACGAACAAAAATGGACAATCGACAACTCACACTTCTGACATTACTTGACTTCAGCAAAGCTTTTGACTCAGTTGACATCGACATACTAATGACGAAACTAAAATCTATAAATTTCTCTAGCCCATCCCTTAAATGGGTACACTCTTACCTTACTGGCAGACAGCAATGTATAATATCGGGTGATAATAAATCTAAATGGATGTCACTTAAGACTGGGGTACCACAAGGAAGTGTATTGGGGCCATTATTATTCTCTCTATATATAAACGACATATCGAAATCACTAAAATATTGCTATTACCATCTGTACGCTGATGACCTTCAAATTTATCTGCATTCCTCGGTTCCTCCCCTTCCTTAATTAACCAAGCAATCCAAATGATGAATGACGATTTGCTATCTTTATATGCCTGGGCGAACAAAAATTGTTTAACTATTAACCCCACAAAATCACAAACTATGATACAGTAAGATCTCTCTTATCCGATCTCCTCTTATCCGATGTTCCGTGTTAACCGAGCCGCCCCCAAAAAAAAAAAAAAAAAAAAAAATAAGTTTTAAATACGTAAATAAAACATAAAAATAATTACAGACGCCGCGCCGCACTTTTTTAAATGTACTCGCATACATTTGTAGGCATGCCTTACGAGTGAGTGCAAAGAAGATAGATCGGCGATATATCTCGACTTTCGAGCAGTGTGCATCAGTCTACTGAGCATATAGAGTTCAGTGGTCAGTGTGCGTCGGGCGCATCGCCGGTAAGCGTCAGTGCCACCCACTGAGCATATAGAGGTCAGTGTGCGTCGCGCGCCTGCGCGTGCGCATACGATCCAGCCATCTCACACACAGCTGTTCAAAGATGGTCGTTGTGGAACTAGATGCAATCATGTTTCAACCGATTCACGAAATTCGTAATCACGACGCATTGAATTGTTATTCCTGGGCTTATCTTATTTCTTTCCCAGACTTATCTTGCGTCGTGAGCTTCAGCGCGGGCATAGTAGTGAGAGGTTTTCCCACATGAGAAAGAGAGCTAGGCCTAGGCCTATGTTTGCATTGTAGGCCTAGGCCTACTGCGTCGAGTTTAGGCCTAGGCCTAGGCCTAGACATACGTTTTTATTACGACATGTAGGCCTAATTGTGTACGTGTGTTCGTGAGCTTGAATTACAAGCTATTAAATCATTTAGTATACCCTGTATGAAGTGTATCGTGTGTATTTTATGTTCCTTTATCCATTACATGTGTCATATATCATTTTACCACATCAGGCTATGCTACGAGAGCAAATAAACAATTGATCCGCGCCATCCGAGTTTTTCGCAAATCCGAGGTGCCCCCGGTCTCATCCAACTCGGATAAGAGAGATCTTACTGTACTTGGTTATCACAAACTGTTAGCAAAACTAGACCGCCCAACAATCAATCCTGTTATCTTAAACGGCACGACTATACCTATTCAACGTCATTTTCGAAACTTGGGACTATATATGACCGATGACATGACCTGGACGGAACATATTAAACACGTGTGTAAAAAAACCTATGCATCTTTATATTCTTTAAACCGCCTCAAAAACTTCCTCCCAACAAAATTAAAAACAATGCTCGTGAAAAGCCTCGTCATGCCTCATTTTGATTATTGCGACGTCGTGTACAACGACCTAACCGAGGACCTCTCTATTCGTCTTCAGAGAGCGCAAAATGCCTGTGTTCGTTTCATCCTTGGTATAAAAAAATCTGATCACATAACCCCTGGATTCAAAAATCTTGCGTGGATTCGTCTAAATGACCGTAGAAATTTACACTCGATTTGTCTTGTTCATCGCCTACTCTCATCATCTACACCCTCGTACCTAGCGTCTAATTTCCAGTACCTATTCTCAAACCATACCTTTAACACTAGATCTAGATCAGGCACTCAATTAACATTTCCAACACATAGAACCAATCTTCTAGACCACTCTTTTACTGTAAACGCTATTCGAGTCTGGAATACTCTCCCAGCCAACATCAGGGATGCGGATGTCTGTGGACAAAGATACCACTCTTTCAAACGAAAAGCATACCAATATTATTTGAATAAGCATAATTAGCAGCCATAACCATCAGCCGCTACAACCGTTGTCAATGATTGATTAATGCACATCACCTCCACCACCTGTTCCTGCTCTCTGAATATCTTGCAATTTCTGCCACACTGTGGCAACAGCAGCATATTTTGTAAGTTTTGTGTGAATGGATGAATGAATGATTTTTCTTTTTCTTTATTTTCTAAAAAGTTATCTACTTATGCCGTACCCATAGTAACTATCTGTTGGTAACTACATACTATTTAAATACAGTAAGATCTCTCTTATCCGATCTCCTCTTATCCGATGTTCCGTGTTAACCGAGCCGAAAAAAAAAAAAAAAAAAAAAAAAATAAAGTTTTAAATACGTAAATAAAACATAAAAATAATTACAGACGCCGCGCCGCACTTTTTTAAATGTACTCGCATACATTTGTAGGCATGCCTTACGAGTGAGTGCAAAGAAGATAGATCGGCGATATATCTTGACTTTCGAGCAGTGTGCATCAGTGTACTGAGCGTATAGAGTTCAGTGGTCAGTGTGCGTCGGGCGCATCGCCGGTAAGCGTCAGTGCCACCCACTGAGCATATAGAGGTCAGTGTGCGTCGCGCGCCTGCGCGTGCGCATACGATCCAGCCATCTCACACACAGCTGTTCAAAGATGGTCGTTGTGGAACTAGATGCAATCATGTTTCAACCGATTCACGAAATTCGTAATCACGACGCATTGAATTGTTATTCCTGGGCTTATCTTATTTCTTTCCCAGACTTATCTTGCGTCGTGAGCTTCAGCGCGGGCATAGTAGTGAGAGGTTTTCCCACATGAGAAAGAGAGCTAGGCCTAGGCCTATGTTTGCATTGTAGGCCTAGGCCTACTGCGTCGAGTTTAGGCCTAGGCCTAGGCCTAGACATACGTTTTTATTACGACATGTAGGCCTAATTGTGTACGTGTGTTCGTGAGCTTGAATTACAAGCTATTAAATCATTTAGTATACCCTGTATAAGTGTATCGTGTGTATTTTATGTTCCTTTATCCATTACATGTGTCATATATCATTTTACCACATCAGGCTATGCTACGAGAGCAAATAAACAATTGATCCGCGCCATCCGAGTTTTTCGCAAATCCGAGGTGCCCCCGGTCTCATCCAACTCGGATAAGAGAGATCTTACTGTATATACTATTTTATAAAACTCATACATTTTATGTAGGTATCAAATTTGTTTATTTTTCTTATGTTATTGAACTATGTTATTAAATTTTGTAGGTATCCAATTTATTAATTTGTGTTATGTTATTGAACTCTGTTATTAAAATAGGCTTGTACTACATATGCATGCTGTATTCCTAGTACGTAATGTTTAATTTAATTTATATCTTACTATTACTATTGCTTATTTCATTTCAATTTGTTTGTATCTTACTTTGTATCTGTATCTGTATCTTTGTATTGTATCCTTAAAATGTAAAATGGTTGGATGGAAGAGAAGGCCTAACAGGCCTTAATCCCGCCATAAATAAAGACGCTAATAATAATAATAATAATAATAATAATAATAATAATAATAATAATAATAATAATAATAATAATAATAATTTCTATGGATTCTGACTAACTTAACCAACTTTTTCTTTCACAAGGTACTACATCACCATAACTTTAATGTCCATGTAAAATATGAACGTTGTAGCCCCACCCGTTTGGTCAGAATCATCCCAAATGTCACGAAAATATCGCACTAAAAATCGAAGAAAAAAATCGTAAAAGTACGATAATTATGAGAAAAATTTGTTCTATTGTACCCAAAAATGTGGCAGGTCTAAGTTCAGAGATTTCGAAGGTGCCCTCCAATTTTCATCAAGATCGCAAATGCCGTTTGCCCGATAGAGAGCAAACAAACAGACAAAAATTCAAAAAACAAAAAAACAAAACAGAGCTAAATTTTTTGAGGGGTCAGGGAAATTGAATTCTTCGCTTTGCTCATCCAATAAATAAATAAATCAGTATTTAGAGTCAACCTTCTCAGTCACACGACTGATTTTCAGTGGGGGACAGTAAACCAGAGTGACCAAGCCAACACTGTAGGCCCCGACGTAATCGACGAGTGATATTTTTAGTAGGAAATATAGCAATCAGTGGTATGGACAGTGCGAACACCAGCGGGTAAACACCAGAATCAACAAGACCGATTCAGAACAACTTTAAATTTATTATGTGCCTTGTTGCTAGTATGGCTCTAAAGTCACCGTTTACAAATTCCTTAGACAAGAACTGATGGATTTAAGTTCAAATCAGAAGTTAAAAAACTTCTGACTTAAGCGGGAATCGAACCCTGGACCTTCTGCATTGGAAGCAGGTAGGCTAACCACAAGACCAACGAGTCACACGCTAGGCCAAGGCTCCCTAGGCATTAGACGATGTTTATTAGCAATGTTTCTTTTTCACCATTTGCCTACGTACATAATATTCAACTTGCTTTGTGGCGTAATTAGCGTTGTATAACCAGAAGACGAGTAATGACGGTCAGAAGAACAGTCGAAGATGTCCATCTACACACAGTTGCAAAACATAACATTGTTTTCGGCCTATACAATCAGTTGGTTACCGGTAGGCCTACATCTCGCGTTGTGTTACAGGGTGAAACAATCTTTTTTTTAAGTATTTTTTATATTTGATTCATTCATTAAATGCATATAATATCATTCAATTTGTTACCAAAATTCTTGTGTTAAATGCATTGTTGTAATGCTACTATTTCAAATATTTACGAAAATGTAATTTATTGTTGTTTCTGCATCTATGTAATTAGATTTATTTAGTTGTCCTCCTTTGTAAATCAGTTTTTATAACTGAATAGGATAGACGTTAAATAAATAAATAAAAATAAATAAAAAAGATATACAGTAAAACCTCTATTATCCGAGGTGGATGAGACTGGGAGCAGCTCATAATAAAACTCGGATGATCATGATTTTTTGTTTATTTGCTCATGTAGCATACCATGATATGGTAAAATTAATACCATTAAAAAAACAAAAATAAACAGCGTCTTAGTGATGACATCGGCTGCCGACTGCTTTTCTGATAGAATGATGTGTGGTCTCATCTTATCTCATAACGTAAACAAAACAACTCGGCGAGAGTCTTGGCCCGAAGCCAATTGATTTGACTATAGTGAGGCGATACGTAGTTCGTGGCTTGGGAGGAGGGGGGGGGGGGTGACGGTTATCTCCGCGTCTGTCATTGACTGGATGTCCCGATGCAATGCTTATTTCTTCATAATCATAGCCAGCCTCTATCATGCCGTCTTCAAGGCCATATTTTGTCTCTATCTCTCTCTCTCTCTCCCTCCCTCTCTTCTCTCTCATCTGCCGTCTTTGAGCAAGGTCGCGGCGGCGGCGGCAAGCACTCACAAAGACACTGGCTCAACACTCTACAGCACCCTACCCTCGACCGCCGCCTCCAACCCCCCTTACAACTCAAGCGCTCTGCAATTCTTACGTGACACGTCATTGTAGTAAACAGCATAGGTACTGCATGACATTCAGATGTAAAGAACATAACATTTCGGCCTTATTAAAAAAAGGAAAAGGCGCCTGAAACCAGCTCGGATAACACGGAATCTCGGTTAATCGGATTTCGGATGAACGAGGTCTTACTGTATTGCAAAACTTTCCTAATTAAATCGATCTTGAAGTAGGCTTGATCAATCAATTCCAGTTATATTTTAAAGTAAACATGAGTGATGTTTTTTTAACGATCTGTACAGCTTGCAATTCCAGTTATATTTTAAAGTAAACATGAGTGATGTTTTTTAACGATCTGTACAGCGTTAAAGCGAGCGTCATAATCTTGTGTCACTGTCACAGCTGAAAGATTACAATGTCTTCAAAGGGCAGGGATAATTACTGGCAGGTTAATGATTTTGAAATGGTCTTTTCTTGAAGAGGTAGGGGTAGGAGGTAGTAGGAGTAGTAGGTAGGACCTATTACACTACTATAACACGTGGTCTGACCGGAGCACTGGTTTCACAACGATCGAGATCGAGATCGCTGTAGCTCCGGTTGATGACCATGAAACTTGTTCTAGTTTTACAATATCCCGCTAGATAGCAGCACACTTCAAACAATTGCGATTTTTGGTTCATTTAGTTTGTACAGGAGCCGTGAAAACATTGTTGTTGATTGCTGTTGCTCACAAAGCGAGTGTTGACAGTGAAAATGGCGAATTCAAGAAAATCTAGCTGTGTTCAACTGAATGAAAGTGAAGTTTTGGCCGAGATTTTTGCGGATGATGAGTCGGAAAACGAATTTAACCTTAGTGTAGATGATTCAGATGATGATGGCTCTGCAAACGGTGGTATGTTTAGTCAGGATGAACGTGAAATTGTTTAAGAAAGTGACAGCGACAGTGATGTTGACGTCCGCGGGGGCGGTGATAACCTACAAAATGACAGACAAAACGTTGTTGTTGGACAAGTTGGTCCTGATAATATCCCATTACGTGTGTATGAGAATATTATTCCGATCAGGCCTAATGATTGGTCTGATGTCGATCAGGAGCCGATCATTACGCAATTTACCGGCGATCCAGGCCTACAATTTGAGCCTGATGATGTGAGTGATTGCATGGACTTCTTTTCTATATTTTTTACGGACAATTTGTTGGAGAGAAACTAACCGATATGCGGACCAGTTCCTCCGGACAACTCCTAGGCCCGTAAAACAGTTTTCTCGTTTCAAGAACTGGAAGTCAGTCAATGTTCCAGAAATGAGGAAGTTTCTAGGCCTAATAATGTTGACAGGCATTGTCAAGAAACCGACACTCGAAATGTACTGGTCCACTAACTGCACCTTGTCTACACCTATTTTCAGTGCCACCATGGCTAGAAATAGATTCCAGCTTATATTGATATTCCTGCATTTCAATAACAATGACGATGTAAATGAAGGAAATGATAGGCTCTTCAAAGTCAGGCGACCGATTGACCATTTCTGTACACTCTTCAAGAGAGTGTACATACCCAATCAAAAGTTGGCTCTTTAAGGCATGCTAGCCTGGAGGGGGCGTTTGCGTTTCCGTGTATACAATCCCGGTTAAATTGTAAAATATGGTATCATGGTAAGGCTGGTTTGCAAAAGTTCCACAGGCTACATCTGTACCATGCAGATTGACGACGGTAACTGTGGAACTTTGGAGAACGCTGTGACCGGTCTTTTGCAACCCTATGAGAGTAAAGGTTACCACGTCTACATGGACAACTTTTATAATAGCGTGAAGTTGACGCAAGTGTTGCAGTTGAGGGGATTTGGCGTTGTTGGAACCATGCGCCAAAATCGCGGTATGCCCCGTGATCTAGTTGCCACCTCAAAAACTCTAAAAACCGGAGAAATGTCTTTCAAACGTCATGAGGACATCCTTCTCCAAAGTTGGAAGGACAAGAGGGTGGTGAATATGATCTCAACACTCCACACTGCTCAAATGGTTGAGATCGCAACAAGGAGGCGCAATGTAGGGCTGGGGATCAAAATGAAGCCAATGTGCATAGCTGACTGCAACAAACACATGCACGGTCTCGACACTGCAGACCAGCATCTCTCGTACTGCCCGTTTCTACGGAAGACTGTCGAATGGACGAAGAAGGTATTTTTCTACCTTCTTCTCTGTTCCATGTGTAATGCCCATGCTATGTACAAGAAGAGCAACCCAGGAAAGACTCTCCTCGACTTCATGCGGACTGTTATTGGAAACCTTATCATCAGTGAGCAGCCTCAAGATGACGAGATGGTGGAGCAACCCCCTATTGTTGACGCACACCACCAACTCGAGCCCCCGTAACAGACCCTATCACTAGGTTAGACGGGAATCTAAAAAAACACTTGCTTATGGACATTCCACCAACTCCAAAGAATCAGAAGCCACGAAGACCTTGTAAAGTTTGCCTAAAAAACAAAAAAAAAGGTCCGAAACAAAGTTGATTTATAGTTCCTGCAAGGTCCCACTGCACACAGGGGATTGTTTCGCCAGGTATCACACCCTTAAGAAGTACCGGTACTTAAGTTAATGCAAAATTTTTTTTTAGATTTTGTTGAATAGTAAGAAAGGAAATGCGATTTTAGTCCGCCGATGTAAAAAAGGCTCTAACTTCCGGAAATGGCTGGCGCGACGCCGACCGGGGTGGCGCAGCAGGCAATGTGTTAACACTCGATGAAAAAGTGACTGGTGGCTGACAAGCACTTCTGTGTCGCCTGGGTCTTTGGTGGGAGGGGGAGGGAGGGGAATGGAAAAACCACATTCCAGACGACAACAAGCCAGCCGGCTCTGCTACCTGCTACGAATTACGCTCGACGAACGAAAAAACTAGATATTCTCCAAGATGAGCGTACGGAGTTTAAACATTACCGCATATGTTTAAAATTATTAGTTCGTATTAAACAACAAACATTCTGTACTAATGCCATCCAGGGGGTAACAATTTTGTTCCAATTACGTAATACGCCACATGGAACATGGAATGCCCTATGTATGAGGCTGGGACTGTCTTACTAGTTGGCATTACAATAGACTTTGCTTAATCCGAGTTCGGAATACCGGGGGTTTACTGTACATGTGCATATACTTTCTGAACAACCTTGTACACAAACTAGTAGTTGGCGACCTAGAAATATTCAAAATATTCGAAGTCACACGTTGGGACGGCAATTGTACAGAATCGAGTACTTTCAAATTTATCAAATTTGTAATTTGAATTTCGTGCCAAAATAAACTAAAAAATTCCAACTTTTACTGATCTCGGTGGGTCGCCTAATTACGTTAAAATATGCCACGATCTAGTTCAATCAGCAGAACACTAGTAAGTCTGTGAAAGAGTCCGCGAATAAATTTACGCAAACCAGTGATTTTAAAGTTAAATTAAAACAATTCTAAACCTGAAGTGAAAGAACAAGGAAGGAAATACACATTTGTAAAAACCTGTCTCTAGGGAACTCTTTAGAACGCTCTGTTAAGGGGACACGTTACCACTCTGTAAAATGACCCTAGGAAACACAGTCTTGGTCGATGACAGCAACCTCGTTGAAGCACCTAACAAGAAAATATTCAAAATAAAAGAATAGACAACTAATGTTTACTACATTCACCACACACTTCACTTACTACCTTCTATAGTCAAGTCTGCAGCAGTCCGTTCACTAAAGCCGACCGGTGATTATCCAAGACTACGCCGATATTAGGAGAAAATTATAACCATATGATTTGAGAGATGCTAAAATATTGATAGGCAATCATGACTTCCAGTTACTGAGACTATTATGGAATTACTAAGGTGAAAGATTAATTTAAAATAAAGGGAAGAACAGTTCTAGGCTTCCAACTTTACAGTAGCTATATTGTCAAATGCAAAGACAACAGGTGTACAGCAATACATAATCTATGTAACCGATCGGATTCTGAATGTAGGCTCTGTAGCCACTCTAGATAATGCATACAACAATTACAATTGATTAAGGGCCAAATACAATGTGGCAATTAAAATCTTGTACTCGCGAAGGCAATGAATCATCGCTCTTGATCGCACAGGTCCTGGGTTCAACTGTCAGTCGATGCAGTCAAGAACTGCTAGGCATTCTCCTCAATGTAGAGTGTTTCCTCGGACAGGCTGAATATTGTTCAAGGTTGTCCTCGCGTGAGATTCATCCGTACTGTGTGGCAGTCACACTCGCCTCTTACTGTTCATCTTGATCACTAGGAGCCGCTCTGATTGAAGGTCATTACGAGAAAGAATGTCATTGTGTAATCTCGTCTCACTTGCACACACTTGCTTGCTCTCTTGCGCTCTCTCTCTCCCTGCGTCGTCCAAACGATGCAACCGATCTGTCACATCGGGAGTTTGTAGGTCTGACTCTGACCTAACCAAAAATATTAGAGTGATTATTAAATTGCATGGTTCATCTTGAGTGGTGTTCCAGGGTCGTAAACTCTTTACTAAATGCAGGCAAAGATGTATCAACGATAATGAGAAGTCGGATTATTGATTTAGAGCGTAATATGCTGAATAATACGCCAATCGTTTGTATTGAATATCGAAACTAAGTGATTAGCTTCTTATATCCCCCCTCCCTTGAGACATTCCGGGCTATTAATAGATCGCTGTTGTCCAGTAGGCCTACTCTGAGTGTTGTTTGTCGCATTCTTCAATCTTCCGCCGTGATTCCGCGAAAAACTCATTGTTGACAGGAAATTCAATATGACTGTTTTTTTTAGGCCTAGAATTAATGGAAACCAAAACTATGTGCTTTTGATGATAGGTCACGATCGAGTTGGCATAATTGGAGCCAAAAATCATCTCGTCGCGACGTGAAAAGACATAAAAACTGGGTAGTTTGATAGCCACACACACCCCTATTAAACACAAACATGGAGCGAAAAAGTAGCGCTATATTTTTCGTGTAGCGCGAATGTAGCGTCACTAGATCTGGTAAAAAGTAGCCTGCTAAAAGTAGCGTCCCCAAGACTGCCTGTCTGGTGGAAGAAGATTTTGCGATGCGATCATTTTTCAACAGATTTACGAAATTCGTAATCATGGCGCATTGGATTGTTATTCCTGGGCTTATCTTTCTTTCCCAGGCTTACCTTGCGAAGAGAGCTTCAGCGCAGGTGATAGTAGTGAGAGATTTTCCCACATGCATGCTTTCCCCTGCTTTCTGCGCGTAGGCCTAGGCCTACGTACGACGAGTTACACTGCCTCTACAGTGTAATGAAGAATGAAGATCATTGCCTGGTTATCAACGCGATTCTTTATTTGTGAACGATTATCGCAAAAGTTTCCAGAGAAGGACGGATACCTTGTCAGTCGGTAGGCCTTCATTAATTCATTCACCATTGACCTTCAAACCAACTTGTAGTAGGAAACGGCGTTACCACATATCGTGACGTAACAGGATCCGGGTACCCGGGTAATTTGAGTGCTGGAACCGGTTCCGAATTTTTATACCCGATGTCATCCCTACTTGACAGGAAATATTTTATGAAGTTCTGTAGAGCGAGTGGTTAAATACAAAATTTCGGAGAGGCGAGGCGAGCTATTCGATTATTGATTTATTGATAATCAATTCGGGAAGGCTCGTTTCGGGAAATAATCGTATCGATCGATATATCGATTATCAAATGGCAACTCTTATTACAAGCATCAAATACAGTGCATTCTTGTTTTAAAATGTCTAGGGATTCTTCTGGTAGGCCTATAGTATTTTTAATCATGTGGGGAAAACGTTTTAGTGATAGGCCTAGGCCAAGGCCTAGCCTAGCCAACCAACGATCAACATCACTTTCCAATAAAAAATCATAACAAGATCCATCAAATAAAGCCCCAATGATACTTTCATAGCCAACCCTGAAGGCAATATATCAAAATCACAATTAATATCGGTTTCTCGTGATCATAAAACTGCTAAGAAAATACGCATCTTGGTTAAGTCGCCCTAGGCCTAGCCTAGGCTTACAGGATACATTTGAACCAACAATATCACCATCACTTTCCGATGAAAACTCATTACTAGATTGATAAAATTACGCGTCAATGTCATTATAATCTTTTTCACCTGAAGAAAATCCACCAGCATAAACAATAAATAACTGTTTCTTGCTATCTCAATGTGTCTAGAAAATACGCGTCGAGAAAAATCCACTATTTAAAGATTTTGTGATTTATTGAACATATATCCCTTGCGAGATCAAGTTCGACTTCTGGACAACGAGAAATTTGAAGCCATTTTCAAACTTCGTGACTTCGAATAGTAACTATTCGAATTTCGAAACGAATATTCAACGTTAACTATTCAAAATAACTATATTTGAAATCAATTATTTGTACATCTCTAGTATTTTGGTCAAATGTCACTTGATAACTCCGATGGAACTGCTAGTATCAGATAACGTGACTATTCAAAACGTCAAACAAATATCGGTGTTATGATTCAAAACTTGGGTCCCTGGTTTGTCCGAGTTCATCTAAGTCTTACTAAAATGTATTTGTAGGATATATTAAATTTATTAATATGCAGTGGAACTTTGGTACAACGATCATCGAACATGAATGAATACACACAAATTTTCCTGCCTTCATATCTTTTATAAGTGCCAGTGTATTTTCCACTTGAAACATTGGAAGTGTAAGACCCATCATGAAAATATCTTATTATTATGGTCCATCGACTTATAACATAATTACAAAACAATCTGTAAAATGTGTTGTTGTCGGGAGTCTGAGCACTGTGACCTCACAGGCCGGCTGACAAACTATCGGGCCATCTGCTCTGATTCCGGAAACCCAATTCCCAAAAAGTCCGGAACCGGAACCAAACCCTACTTGCTCCTGACTAGCTTGCTTCTGACTAGATCTTGTTTCTGACTTCCTTGCTTGCTACTGTGTTTCAGTTCATCTTCCCGCAAAGTGCAACGTCGTCAGCACGCTAGACGTCCAACCTGGCAAAGCTCTGCAAGATCTCATATCATCTGTTGGTGAAACACAACCGCAAGCCACCCTCCAGCAGATGACTCTCTTCAGTAGCAGTACGGTGACGGAAGGCAATGGTGCGGTTGTCCGCAAGTCGACCTTTGGCTTCCTTGTCATTATGGACACCACTTTAGTACTGACAAAGGACCACACAGATTGGATGTTTCCTAATGCCATCTGCAAGCCGGAGATCGACCGTGTACAACAGATGAGCAATCTCGTTAACGTTCGATTGAAGAAGCTTCATGTTGAACTCGAATTTTTGAATGAGGTTAATTCTTTTTCGTTGATCGAGATTTGGTTAGTTGAAATGAAAACGACCGACAGTTTGCAGCAAATAATTGCAGCAATACGAAAGTCATGGGAGGAGCTGTTTGTTGTACCTTTGCATGTTACTGTTAATGTGGACAGTGAAGAAGATATTTGGAAGAGTTACCCAGACTCATCAGACTCATCAGCTTGTGACTTGAACTAAAAGCCTTTTGAAAATGTGGCTCGAACTACCTTAATTCTAAGTTATTTCATTTATTTATGTTCTCATGTTTTATATATTTTTCTTAAAATGCCTTGGAAGGGGTTATTACCCGCAAAATTTATTTTTACCACATATTCTCTAGCACAAAAAGTAAACTAAAATTATCCTTTAAAAGACAGTCTTGGGGAGAAGCGCGCTACATGTAGCATTCTTCTTTTACGTGCAGCGGAGCCAGTAGGGCGCTACTTTATTAAGGGGGCATATTGTAGCAGTAGCATGCTACAATTTTTGTAGCGTTAGCGTGATATTTGCGCTACTTTTTAAGTTCCGGCGCCAGCAGTCCCAGTACCACGTAAAGTCAAAAGTCGGCACTGCAAACTAATTTGTAACGCCCGCCGCGCCACGTCATGTGCTCGCCTTGTAGACCGGCCCGTAATCTCGTCTCACTTGCACACCATCTCCCTTGCTCGCTCCCCGAGAGACCGAGCCTCTCGCTCTCGCGCTCTCTCTCTGCGTCATCCGAAGGATGCGAGCGATCGCCGGTCTGTCACATTGTGTGAGCTGACTTTACCAAAAATATTGCAGTGATTATTAAATTGCGTGGTGCATCTTGAGTGCTATTTCAGGGTCGTAAACAAAGATGTATCCACGATAATTAGAAGTCGGATTATTGATTTAGAGCAAAAGCCGCTCAATAATTACGCCAATAGTCTCAATTGACGACTCGAAATGGGCGGAGCTTAAAACGATCGATAGGTCACGTGACTAGTATTGGGTATAAATCCTCATTCCGCAAGTTGGCGCCTGCTGAATGGCGCATCACTTATCACGCTCTAACTTTTATTCTCTTCATTATTTGGACAATACTTAAATGAATAATATTTAGCAAACATATCATTCCTTGTAATAGCGATTATTTCGATTTTTGACAAAGTCGTTAGCTTGCTATAACAATGTACGCATCACACAAGTGAAAATTATCATTGACTTAAGTTTACTCATTAATTAATTTGACAAAAAACTACTGATCGGATTTCGACAAGAATTCTTTGTAAAAATGCATCAGACTGTTTAGACAAGAAATATACTAACTTTCTAGATAGAAAGTCCACTGAACGAAAATTTACAGCATAGAGTAATATGCAACGTGCACTTTTTCACGGCTCATCCGCACGTCAAGAGTGCGTATTTTAGATAAAAACACATACCCTGCATATTACTCTATGCTGCAAAGTTTCGTTCAGTGCACTTTCTATCTAGAAAGTTAGTTTATTTCTTGTCTAAACAGTCTGATGCATATTTTTAAAGAGGTCTTGTCGAAATCCGATCAGTAGTTTTTTGTCAAATAAATTATTGAGAAAACTTTTAGTCATTGATAATTTTCACATGTATGATGCGTACATTGTTATAACAAGCTAACGACTGTGTCAAAAAAATCGAAATAATCGCTATTACAAAGAATGATATATTTGCTAAATATTATTCATTTAAATGTTGTCCAAATAATGAATAGAATAAAAGTTAGAGCGTGATAAGTGTTGCGCCGTGAAGCAGGCGTCAACTTGCGAAATGAGGATTTATACCAACTAATTCCGCCATGTTGCCTCGTGACGTCAGGAGGCGGGTACAATTCAAGTTGTCAATTGCACATTAAAATGAAGTGATTAGTGTCATATCAGCCCTTGGGACATTCCGGGCACCAGTAGGCCTATTCCGAACCTGGCTAGAGTTGTTTGTCGCATTCTTCTGCAGTGATTCCACGAAAAACACGTTGAAAAGAAGAAATGCGATATGAATGTTGATCGTCAGGCCTAGAATTCTTAAAAGACTAGGGCCTAGCTAGCCTAAACGTTGAAAGAACGCCTTCTATCACAATGGAAACCGAAACTATGTGCTTATTTTGATGATAAATCACGATCTAGTTGACATAAGTGGAGTCAAAAATCATCGCGGCACGACGTCAAAAGGCTTTAAAAACGGGATAATTTGAGATCTCGACACCCCCGATTAAACATGAACATGAAGCGGAAAAGTAGTGCGCTATATTTCTTGTGTAGCGCGAATGTAGCGTCGCCACATCTGAAACAAAGTAGCGAAAAAGTTGCGAAGCTACTTTTTTGGGGCATGTAGTGTTAGCGATAGCGTGCTACTTTTTAAAAGTAGCATCCCCAAGACTGTTAAAAGATTATACGGACCTATTATGTACCATATTGGACCGAATATAGCACTATCTCGAATATAACAAGACCTCTAATTTTTCGGAATCATTTCAAGAATAAAAAATAAAATATAAATAAAATTAAAATTTACAAGAATTACTATATATTGAATGAATAGCCTAAGGTTTCACTATTACAACAAAACATTTTGAGAGCATTTTGAGAGCCTATTCCCATGTTTTTTAACAACCACACATAGGCCAACCATAGTTCACCAGTCTGAAGAATCGATTTCCAACAAAAAACTTTTAATTTGTCCGCGCAGTTATTTTGGTGGTCATTTTCCACGGAACCCGTGATGACATCACCCGCCCCCCTCATGTCAGGGGTTCGGCTGGCGTAGGGATGGGCAAAACATTCACGTGAATCGATATATCATATGATTCGATTCTAGACAGATCCGATTCACTTTAAATCGATATATCGGGAAACTCAGATCGTATCATATGATTCTATTTTTTTGGAACTATGAATCGATTCATTATTAATGATTTTTTTAAATTGTTTGATATGCCAGTTTGCATTGTAGGTCCATGGTTGAGCACTTAGCAGTCAGCTCCATGGTTTCAAGGTTTATTATCGTTTCCATTGCAGTATGTAGGTGATGGGAAAGGTTTGGCCTACTAATTGTACAAAACACTTGCAATAATTTGCATTCTAATTTTTACGAGATCGCATCAAAATTGAATCGATTTTTGTAAAAAATCAAATCCACTGAATCGTTTCAAAACGATTGATTAATCGAATCAATCGATTCATACGATCTTTTTAGCCCATCTCTAGGCTGGTGTCGAGCGGGTGGGCGGCCAATGCACTGGAGTTGTATTGCGGGTGGCCTATGTTCAGGCGCTATTTTAAATGCAAGAGCGTGGAAATAGCGAGAGTGCTGTTTTTGAGATCGTACTTTTGGAAAAAAAATTACACTATATTCGGTCCGATTCGGTAATAGTTATTTTACACAATCCTACTACATCTGACTAGCATTATTCCGTATAGGGATGTACCGATACCACTTTTTTACCAATGCCGATACCGATGCCGATTCTAAAATTAGTCGATGCCGATTCCGATTCCAACCGATTCCGATTCTTTTTAAAATACACCAACGGTACCTCTACAGTCAACAATCTGTGCAATTTTGATCCTTATACTAATTCGATTAGCCTACCAGCATCTAAATATACACATGGGTAGGCCTATGTGAATCAATTTTTAATTTAATTTTGAAATACCTACCATTGCAGAGATCATTTCTTGTTTTGAAAGATAGGCCTACTTTCATGGCATAAAGATTCATGTGCCACTAGGCCTAGGCTATTTGTGATTGTAAGGGATAAGCATGCAGGCCTAGGCCCTAAGCCTCAGTTTTTGAATATTTTTGGAAATGTGACAATATAATATGTAGGCCTAGGCCCTACCTACTATAAAATAACCTGAATAAGTATCTGTATAGGGCTTAGGCCTAGGCCTTAGGCTACAGAACTATAGTATTTTCCACCTTGAGAAACAAAGTGCGGCACAAGCAGTCAAAGCCACTCAGCACTGCGGGAGTGTGACGTTTATTGGCCTACATGTCAATCAACACGAAAACGGTGATCGTCTAATTCACTTGGGTTGACCACCACAGGCTTACTCTTCTTCTTCTCTTTAATAGGAAAAGATAAGTAACGCGTTTACAGTATGTTCGCAAAATAAATTCTCCTGAACAATATAGTCTCAACTAGGGATGACATCGGGTAGTAAAATTCGGAACCGGTTCCAGCACTCAAATTACCCGGGTACCCGGGTCCCGTTACGTCACGATGTGTGGAAACGCTGTTTCCTAGGCCTACTAGTTGGTTTGAAGGTCATACCGACTGACTACGTTTCCGTCTCTGGAAACTTTTGCAATAATCGTTCACAAATAAAGAACCGCTTTGATAACCAGGCAATGATCTTCATTCTTCATTACACCAAAGATTAGTTTACCAATTACACTGTACAGGCAGTGAAACTCGTTGTAGGTAGGCCTAGGCCTACGCGCAGAAAGCAGGGGAAAACAAACACGCATCGAATGTGGGAAAATCTCTCACTACTATATCCCGCGCTGAAGCTCTCGTCGCAAGATAAGCCTGGGAAAGAAAGAACATAAGCCCAGGAATAACAATCCTATGCGTCGTGATAACGAATTTCGTGAATTGGTTGAAAAATGATTGCATCGCGAATTCTTCTTCTACACCCAACCATCTTTGTCAGTCAGCTGTGAGTGTGAGTTGGTTGGATCGTACGCGCATCTCGTACTGCGCAGTTGGCAGTGTCCAAGATTTATTGCCGCATCTTTCTCTCTTGCACTCACTCGTGGCATGGGCGCGACTCGCCGAGACGGACGGAAGCACGTGATAGCTTACAACGCGCTCTGTCGTCAACTCCAGTTACTCTTTAGGCAGCGGGCACGCTACGCGGGAAAGACCGCAATCACGTAGCGCATAATTTAAACTGGTGAATTAGCCTAATAACGGCCGCGAAATATACCCGGATCTTAAAATCGGCTCCGGGTAATTTCTGGAACCGGTACCTGATGTCATCCCTAGTCTCAACACTGTCACACTGAACCAAGGGTATACTGATCGCTTAGCCACCCGGTTTGCCAGACAACTGACCGGGAGGCTGGCGACAAATTACTGCTCATCCCTTCCAGTCTGCATCAGTGAGTGACGTTTTAACACAAGATCTCAAATCTGTCTTGACAACCCAATGAATATATTAGCCAATTTGGTACTTTGCTTCTCAATGTGGAAAATACTATAGGCCTCGGGTTATTTCAAGATTAAATTAGCAGTTCTGCCCTAGGCCCTACCTAGGCCTAGAACAATAAAGATCATAGGCCTAGGGGCTCCTAGGCTAGAGCTAGGCCAGGTTAGATTTTAATAAACTTACTGTGAGGTTAGTTGGGAAGAGTGATATATCCTCATATGCTTCAAAATGTTTAGATAAGATAAGATAAGATTTATTTACAGGACACAGTAATACATTGTAAGTAAAACAAAGACAATCAAAAATATTGTGTGGCCTACCCTAGGCAGTTCCCACCTCTTCTGGAAAGTTGAACCTTACAAATTACAATCGCTTTCGAAACATCGCCTTTTTTCAGTTTACAGTGTTTCCATACTAAACTTGATCTTTTAGACTTTCCTTCTATATTGATTTGAAAGTAAATTTACGTAAATGTACGTAGTATCAACAAGTAGTGTGGGTACGTAAGTCGCGTTGTTTTGTTTACAAAACAAGTGTGCAAAACGCGCTCAGAAATAATCTGTAAAACCTCATTATATCTCGTTCGCTTGGGAGCTTTCCCTTTCCCGTTCTGTCCCGCTCCGCTCCGCGCGCCATCTTACAGCTTCTTAGTGCACTAAATACGACGCGACGATAAGGAAGTTGTACTGTAGGCGGTCGTTTGAAAACTGCGGGAATTTTTAATCCGTAGCATCGGCATATTATGACGCGAGTATCGGCATCGGCGATTCTGGCGATTCTCTGAATATCGCCGATTCCTAAGTATCGCCGATTCCAGAATCGGCATCGGCATCGGTGCATCCCTAATTCCGTAGCTTAAAGTTGTTTGTTATAAATTATCTTAATTAAATATTTTGAAAATTAATTTGCCTTTTGAACAGAATGTTGTTTCCGGTTTTTATATTGGATGCTGTTCATAATGCAATAAATGCCAATATCATATTTCTTCAAGCAATCATAATTATTAAGAAATTTGTGACAAGGTTTTAAAGCTCAGGAATTTGCCATTATGAAGCTGGGACTGTGATATGTAGTATTAAAACAAAATTAACTGTGTATGTAGGCCTATGTGTTTTAATGTTAAATTTTGCATTGAATTTAAATAAAATGTATTTTAACCCATTGAACCACCAGTTGATTTTGCTTATTTTGCCGGTACGGATCCAGTTAAATCCCTATTACGGGGGATGGCACCCGGCCGCACCCTCCCTACGGGCCAAAATCGCATGAATGCACAAAATTGAAGGCCTAGGCCTATTGTTTTTAGTTCATATGCTTTGCTTTTCTAGTTTATATTCCCGCCAGCCCTAGGCCTAACCCTACTTGTGTCATCGTCTTATTTTATCTTGGTTAGAAGTACTCTAGTCTTCATCCACATCATTATTATCGCTTGCATCATTTGCAAGCTAATCAACAACACTTCCTGAATCTCACAATATATCACGCTCATTGGAAATTCAGCACAATCGCCTTCAGATTCGCCATCTCATAACATTCAGGAGCTTTATGTCAGTTTTACGAAGTAAACAACAGCTGAGAAGCCTATTTCTGTTACGGCGCACCGCCTTTACAATTTGTAGGCCTTCATATTATTTGTAGTCGTCTGAAATGGCCGTGTTCGAGAATTTATCGGGGAAAAAACTCAACCACGTCGGTAAAAGAGTCAGCCTCCATATAGTGCTGCTATCTGTGTTGAGATTGACTGAACTACGCCAGTTTGGCGCGAATTCAAAGACGAACGGAACGGACACGGAACTGTTCCGTATGTCCGTTTTTGGGCCGGACTCGTGGAATACGGAACGGTTCCATAAATCAGCTCCAATGGGTTAAAGAACATCCTTTTACTGATAATTTATTACTTTTTGTAACAATTGTTTTTCAGACCATCGGAGCTGACTGTTACGGTGAGTACAATCGTTGCACACATTACTTGTAGCATAATTTAAAAGTAGATTGATCGTGCATGCCTGCAAACTGCTAACTATGTGGGTGGGTAATTAAATATTGATTTCTAGATTGCCACTCCATAAGTTATTTGCAGAACCAAAGAAACGCACGTGGTTGAAGTAATCTTTTCTTTATATCCTCAAAAAGATTAGGTATATGAATGAATGTTTCCAACTCATACATTGCATTTTTTAAATAGTACTACTATAGTGTGTTACAACATAGTAATTGTTTCTGTTTTTGTTTTTTTTGTTAGTCGGGAAACACTCCCGTAGATGGAATTGTTAATACTTAATAGGACATATTTATAGTGGTCTCAACGAAAGAATGCAGGTGGCTTGAAATTGTTTTCCCAACATAGAAACCTTGTCAATTCTAATCACGCTAGCTCAGCGTGGATCTTGCACACAGAGGAACTCTGTGATCTAGCACAGATAAATTTTGCTTGCGTTGGTGAAAGATATTTCTCTTCCAGACACAAAGGCGACATTCCATTTACCGCGCATTCATTCTTACGGTCTTACCCCACCACTACCAAGCATCTGCATTCTTTTGTTGGAGCAAGTATAGATCCATCCTGCCTGGGGTTCTAACCCGGGTTTCCCGCACTAATTATTGTATGGACTATACAATTATTATAACATTTATAAATGTAAGTGGGTGGACGTGTCAACTCCCAAATTAACCACTGGGACCAAGGAAAATTTCACCTTTTCGACTGATTTCTGAAGAAAATTTTTTACTTACAAATGCTTACAACAAATATGTACCGAGGTCATTTTTCCAGCAAACTATGTTTACCACTACAGCGTCATATATATATATAGTAATTAAAATTAAATACTAAATAATAATTAACATACGAATCTAAAGACAATTACAATTACCGGAACACTTTGTCAACACCGTTTTATTTAGGCATATTGTTTCTTTATTGGATGAGCGTAGCGAGCGTAGCGAGCGAAGCGAAGATTCCATTCTACTACACTGGAGAAAAAATCTGGAATGTTTTTTTTTTCTTTCTTTCTTTTTTTTTGTATTTTTGTGTGTCTGTGAACACGATTCCGGCTAAACCGATACTCCGATTGCGATGAAATTTTATGGAGACCTTCGAAATCTCTGAACTTAGAACTGCACCGTAGGAAAAATCGACCAAAAAATTATTTCTCTTGAAAATCGCAATTTTACGATTTTTTTCTTTTTTGTTTTTGTTTGTATTTTTGTGTGTTTGTTAACACGATTCCGGCTAAACCAATACTCCAATTGCGATGAGATTTTCTGGAGACCTTTGAAATCTTTGAACTTAGAACTGCCATCATTTTGAGCGATATCGAAAAATTATTTCTCATGAAAATCGCAATTTTACGATACTTTTTCGTTTTTCTTGTTTTTTCCGTTTGTATTTTTGTGTGTTTGTTAACACGATTCCGGCTAAACCGATACTCCAATTGCGATGATATTTTCTGGAGACCTTCGAAATCTTTGAACTTAGACCTGCCACGTTTTTGGGTACAATCGAAGAAATATTTCTCATGAATATCGTACTTTTACGATTTTTTTTCGATTTTTAGTGCGATATTTTCGTGACATTTACAACGTTCATATTTCACATGGACATTAAAGTTATGGTGATGTATTGCTTTTTGAAAGAAAAAGTTGAAAAAAATAGCCAGAATCCATAGAAATAAAGGTTTTAATATGAGTTTTTTCGAGGTTTATAATAACAATTAACAAGTAACAATAGAAACTTGACAACAATCACCTACAATGCATTCACAAAGCACTTGCAAAGGAAAAGTGGTCCCACGCAAACTAAAAACTTACAAAAACGCTCATCCATCAACGCGGCGGGACTTTAGCGTTTTCCTAGTTTTATTTATTAAGGGGAATCCCTAGACCCAAATATGATTTCTAAAGAATGCAGTAAAGACGTCTGAAAAGTAAGTAGAATGTAAGAGGGGCTTAATAAAAGAGCGGATAATTTTTTTGAAATTTTTTTGACGGGACATAACCTCAGAATCAACAATTGTATTCAAATTACTGGAATCAGTTGCTCAAGTTCAAAATTGAATTTTTAGCTGCGGTTTTTTGTATATTATTTCTACACTCCTTTATCTACAACCTAAATATAAGTATTATTGGTTTTATATGGTTTCAGGCGTTGCACGATTTTTTCCGTTAAACGGTACAAAATTTGAAATTGTACCGGAAGGCGAAAAAAATTGTGCAACGCAACAAACCATATAAATCCAAAAATCCTTTTATTTAGGTTGTAGATAAAGGAGTGTAGAAATAATATTAAAAAAACCGCTGCTAAAAATTCAATTTTGAACTTGAGCAACTGATTCCAGTAATTGAACACAAATTATTGATTCTGAGGTTATGTCCCGTCAAAAAAATTTCAAAAAAATAATCCGTTCATTTATTAAGCCCCTCTTACATTCTACTTACTTTTCAGACGTCTTTACTGCATTCTTAAGAAATCATATTAGGGTCTAGGGATTCCCCTTAACCCGTTGATCAATGCATGGTAAATATGAGTTTTCGTTATGGTTGGTATTAAACATAGGGCTGACATAAAATTAATACGTAAATGTACCGTAATATATTTATTTAATACAAAATATTTGTATAAACTTGGAAGTGTTCTGTTGTAGAATAGGGTAAATTAGATTGTAATAGTGATTTTTCATGGGATAGGCCTACCTGCCCAGAGTGCAATGCATGCCCCCATCTACCTAGGTATATTGTTCTGTTGTGAAGGAATGTCCGACGGCTTTATAAGAGGACTATATCAGAGGCAGGTATTTATGGTAAAAGTAAAAACAAATTTTTACTGCTAAAAACCGTAAATTATTAATCATTTATAACACCAATTTACTGCTTTTGGTCAGAACAAAACCAAAGATGCAAATAAGTTCCATCACAATTAAATCCCTGCCACTGAATTCTCATAACTGCATTTTATTGTAATCTGCAACTCTTTTACAAGGTCCCACGCCAAAAATTTCCAAAAAATGTCCGGGGGGGGGGGGGGAGATAGATATATAGCTTTCAACTAAATGTTGAATTATTTTCACCACCAATTCACCGCTTTTGGGTATAGTAAAATGTAAAATTTACTTACTTTCTCCCCAAATACCTGCCTCTTGACTACCGGTATGTATAAAATTATAAGAAAACAATTAATTGCCTAAGTTCTAGGTGGAACTATTTTCAATTTTGTTCCCTTAATGAGTTCCTCAACCCCTTCATTTAGACATTTGTTACGTACGTATTTCCAATAACTAGAAAACGCTCAGTTGGACGCGTTGATAAGCGAGCACGTGCTATAGCTAGACCCACAATGCACATTTTTTTAAATTTTAAAATTTGCGACGTTCGCTGTCCACAGGGCCATGTTTCCGATATTATTTATTATTGCCAAGGTATTTGGGTAAACCCGTATGTAAATCTTTACTTTGTGGATAAAATCCACCGCCATCTAGAGGACCTTGACTCATTGGGAAAAATATTTAAACTCTTTGGTGACAAATAATAGACTGCTTCCTCGAAAGTATTTTGATTACTTCTAGGTGGCAGTGCATTAGAAACTTCGCGCGTCTTTTCGTTGCCATGGCAACGTTACTTTTGTTATAATGTAATTTCCATCTACACTACTTATCGGATCAAACTAAAATTAACATATTCGTGACCGGACGGTCATTCTAAATGATTTGGCTATCTCAGATTTTGTCGCCGGTTAGTTTGAAAAAAAACTTTCGATTAACTTTAATGTAACTTTTTAACTTTTTGAACGATTTTGCCACAAAACTAATGGCATTCAATCGAGAACAAAGCTTGCGGATGGTCAAAATTTCAACTCGATCCGAGCCTCCGTTAGAACGTTATGGCGAGACATACAAACAAAAAAAAACAAAACGAGTGACAAATTTTTCCGGCAGAGTCAAATGGAAACGCTCGCTTCGCTCGCTTAATAATTTGTATGTATTTTGTCACTGATATTTTCTACTGTGCTATATGTGTATTGTTTTTATTATGTACTTTTCTATAATATGTGTAAAATACCGTGCAGTCTACAGTCTACATGTCAATGGGCTCTAATTAGACAAATGTAGTACTAGTATACTGCATGGTTCCATCTACTGACATTCGGGTCTTGCAAGGCTCAAAGTCGAACCCGGATAGTGTAGTAGCCATGGTTTGCTGAACCAACGTCTAATTGATCACTGCTACTGCGCCGACCAAAACGTTCCGGAAATTATAATAATTCTTTATTTAACATATTATATCAAATACATAGCAGTCGTATAAAACAAAATTTCTCCAAGAGAGTCTGAAAATTAAAACTAGCAGTGGCGTATCCAAGGGGGAGAGAGGGGGGACAAAACCCCCCTTTTGCAACACAAAAGTGTTAAGGTGCAATTTAACGTTACAATGGAGAATATAGATTAACTGTTTTTTTGCAATACTAAATCCAAATTACCATCTGACCAAAAGAGGATTTTAGTAGATACAAAGTTGGTCATTGTGATGCTTTAAAACGCACAGATTTTCACCAAAATGACCTTGAAGGAGTGCCCCCCCGGACCCCCCACTTAGCCTTCGGTACATCCATAAATTAATTGGTTAACCCCCCCCCTCTATGTATTCCTGGATACGCCACTGTATACTTGGTTTCTATAATCAAAAGTTTTTCAATTAATTCGTTACTTATAATTAATAATATGTACAGTTTCATTTTAGGTCATTCAAAAAAATTGTATTGAATATAGTATGTAATCAGTGCCTTCCATGCTGCCTGCTGTATCTTAAACTCTATATTAAAAGGTGCTGCTATTCGACGATTTTTTTGCCACATGATCTCTAGCATAATACCTTTGAGTATATCTAAATGGTTATATACTCAATGATAATACTGCACTAAAATAACAATTCAAAAAATTATATCTTGTAACTGTGATTTTACACAATTTTTTCCCTGAAATTTGTGACAATTTTCGTTTTGGTAAATTTCTTAAATCGGCTTTAACCTGTTTATTTTTTGTTCCACAAAATGGCCTTTAGGCCTATAATTAACATTGTGTCTTGAAATTGTGCACAAATATACACTCAAAACACGCAAAAATATGCATTCCAAAATCAAACTCTTTCTTGGTAGCCCTAATCAGCATATTTTGACCGAACCACTGCACAAATTACAAAACAAAATATAGAGGATTTACAGAAATGGTCATCGAGTACATCAATATTGGCAAATATTTTCTTGTCTGAAAATCCTCGAAGGTAATAAAGATCGTCCCCATGTTATTTCGGTTTCTTATGAGAGATTTTTGCCGGTGTGACCTAGCTTGAAAACTACCAAGTTTTACCATTTTTTCGGGTCAAGGTGGACTGAATAATTTTTCTGTTTATTTCTAAATTCACAACTAGTTAGCGTGAATGAAAAATATTCTTTTAATTCAGCTAGTGAATACCCCGTTAAAGACGTTTTGGGGTAAAATATCCACTCTGTATACCTAAAGCGACCGAGTGTCTCCATTCAACTCGAACGGCTCTCATTCTGTACGTCGAAAATCAGCCGAACCGCTGAACAGATTGGGCTGAAATTTTAAACAGACATCCGGTACGAGTTTACTGAGAACTGCTAACAAAATCAGCTAGATCCATTGCGATTTAATCCCACAATAAATAAAAATTTGATTTTTAAAACATCGATAGCATTTGTTTAGTAGTAGCTAGCGGGACGATAACTACGTGGCTTGCATGGCCTATTGGTAAGCATTTAGCCTACCGCACGGAGGGTTGGGGTTCGATACCAGTTAGCTCGAACTTTTTTATATTTTTACACACACATGTAATTTTTGAGGGGTGTTAAATGGGAAATAAAAATTAGGTGATTTTATTTTGTCTTGGAAATTTGTTAATGTTTCACGCTTATACGTTTTGAACATGATTCGCATTTTAAATGTTCAATTTAAATAACTAGGGAAACGCCAAAGTCGTTGTTAAACGAGTGAGTGAGCCATGTGTTGAGTACCCGGTATCATTCCTCATACTGGGCTAGATCCAGCCTTAGGTATAGGGGAGGAAAAGGGATGTTCCCGGGTACTCAACCCTTGGCTCACTCACTCGTTTAACAACGACTTTGGCGTTTCCCTAGTTAAACGAGGGAGCGGAGCGACCGAGTGTCTCCATTCAACTCGAACGGCTCTCATTCTGTGATTCTGTCTGTCTGTCTGTCTGTCTGTACGTCGAAAATCAGCCGAACCGCTGAACAGATTGGGCTGAAATTTTAAACAGACATCCGGTACGAGTTTACTGAGAACTGCTAACAAAATCAGCTAGATCCATTGCGATTTAATTCTACAATAAATAAAAATGTGATTTTTTAAATAGTAGTATGAGGAATGATACCGGGTACTATACACATGGCTCACACTTGGCTCACTCACTCGTTCAACAACGACTTTGGCGTTTCCCTAGTATTAAACGAGGGAGCGGAGCGACTGAGTGTCTCCATTCAACTCAAACGGCTCTCATTCTGTGATTCTGTCTGTGTGTCTGTCTGTCTGTCTGTCTGTCTGTCTGTCTGTCTGTCTGTCTGTCTGTATGTCTGTCTGTCTGTCTGTCTGTCTGTCTGTCTGTCTGTCTGTCTGTACGTCGAAAATCAGCCGAACCGCTGAACAGATTGCGCTGAAATTTTAAACAGACATCCGGTACGAGTTTACTAAGGACTGTTAACAAAATCAGCTTGATCCATTGCGATTTAAGCCTACAATAAACAAAAATGTGATTTTTAATAATATCAATGGCATTTGTTTCGTAGCAGTTAGCGGGACGTGGTTGGCGTGGCCTGCATGGCCTAGTGATAACCATTTAGCCTACCGCACGGATGGATGGGGTTCGATACCCGTCAGATAACTTTTTGATATTTTTACACCCACATATTATTTTTGAGGGGTGTTAAATGGGAAATAAAAATTAGGTAATTTCGTTTTATCTTGGAAATTTGTTAATGTTTCACGCTAATACGTTTTAAATACGATTCGCATTTTGAATGTTCAATTTAAATAAGTATTGTGGCAAGCAGAGTGAGTTCCTGTAAAGTGACCAGACGGTCCGGTTTTAGAAGTCAAAACACTTGGCAAACTCACTCGTTTAACAACGACTTTGGCGTTTCCCTAGTTAATAACCAATAGGCCTACAAAGCACAGGCGCGTTGGATTTTTTTTCGGATGGTGAGGGAGGGAATTGGGGAATGATGAGCTGATAAGCTGTTTTTGCTTATGCACCCTTCCAACTAGCCTCAAATCCGCACACCCTAGGAAAATAATAATAATAATAATAATAATAATAATAATAATTCTTTATTTCATTTTGATCGTGTACATGGTACAGATATTCACTGCTCCGAAGAGAGTGTGAAATAGTAGATATTCTAATACACAGATATACTTTATATACTTAGGTATCTATTCTAGGTAGAGCATACTTAAAATACTTATAATAATTATAATTCAGTCTAGAACAAAAGTTAATAACATAAAAGGGTAAGTTTAAGTTGACAAAACATTATACTGACAAGCATATTAACATACCCAAGGCATAGTGCAGGGTGCTGACATAATAAAAGACTGTTTATTAGTTTAGTTTTGTCGGTCATTCTGATTTACAAATTCATCAATAGAATAAAAACACTTGTCAAGCAGAAATGATTTTACTCTAGCCTTAAAAATTATGTGCCTGCTTGTATTTATGAGTTTGATGTCTGCTGGTAATTTGTTATAGAGGGCTGAGCATACAGCCAATGGTCCTTTGGTAAACTTGGATGTGCTGAAAGAATCGATATGAATGTTGATTTGCGAGCGTGTGCCATGGTGATGAATTTGTGAATTGCGGGCAGTGTTGTAAAGTAACTGAGTAAAAGTAATTGAGTAAAAGTAATTAGTTACTTTTTGAGTAATTGAATTACTATTTCAATTACTTTTATTTTAAGGTAACTGTAACTGTAACTGAATTACTTTTAAAAGTAATTATACTCAGTTTTCAGTTACTTTTTAACAGTTACTTTTGCCAACCATACTTGTTTACAGTTCAGTAATATAAAATTAAAATTATATCACAACGTCTGAAAATAAAACAATATTTTTAATTTTTTGTTTTTTTATTAATTTTTTTTGGTACTTTTAGTATGGAACGAGATTTTTCTGCTGACTCAACTTGCATTCCTAGTTCTAAATTTGTCTTGGTCAACATTACAACAATACACGAAAGCAACTGCTAGTTGCAACGAAAAATCGCAATAGATAAACAATTCCTTTGAATTCTACTAGGCCGCTTCGCGAACGCTTTTTCCAGTTGCGTTGATTGATGAGCTTTTTATTAAATATTTCTGTCCAATGTTTAAAGTTGGGATCTCATTACTTTTTCTATGGTTACTTGATATAACTTGTTAATTATATACTTGTAAAGGCTTATATTAAAACCTTTATTACTATGAATTTTGACCAGCATTTTTAATTTGTTCTTTCAAGAGGCACTAGGCCTACATCACCATAATCTTATGTCAATGTAAAATATGAACGTTTTAGCCCTACCAGTTTGGTCAGAATATGCCCAAATGTCACGAAATTATCATATTAAGGACCAGGAAAAAAATCTTTAAAGTACGATTTCTATGCGAAATATTTCTTAAAATGTCTCTAAAATCATAACTAATATAATTTTAGTAATTTTAAACGTTCCCATAAAGTTTCACCAAGATCAAAGTAGCCGTTTGCTAAATATCACGAAAATATCTCATTAAAAATCGAAAAAAGTCGAAAAAGTACGATAATCATAAGAAATATTTGATCGATTGTACCCAAAAACGTGGCAAGTCTAATTCAGAGATTGTGAAAGTCCGATTAAAATTTCATCAAGATCGCATATGCCGTTTGCCAGTTCGAGCGCGAACAAACAGACAAAAATACAAAAAATAAAAATAATAAAAATAAAAAACATTTGAGACAAATTTTTTGAGGGGTCAGTCGCTCATCCAATTAGACTAGGAAGCTTCGCAAACGCTGTTTTTAGTCGCGTTGATGGATTATTTGGTTTCACCCTCTATGCTACTTTGTTAAAACTAATAAAAACTATATTTTCTAATTTTGCAATATTTTCATGAGCAAGGTTGGTGTTGCATCATCTGTATATTATTATTATTATTATATATTATTATTATTTATTATTATTATTATTATTATTATTATTATTATTTATATTATATTACTTATATTATTATTATTATTATTATTATTATTATTATTATTATTATTATTATTATTATTATTATATTTTTATTATTATTATTATTATTATTATTATTATTATTATTATTATTATTATTATTATTATTATTATTATTATTATTATTATTATTATTACTATTATTATTCAATACAGTGTACCTTTTACTTTTAATAAAATTCCCAAATATTTACGAAGTATAGATCAAATAAGTAGGGTAAAGAATGAGTTAAAAGTGTTTTTGTTATATGAAACAGACATTGCATGTAAGTGGGATGCGTAGTATTTTTAAGTTTCATTTTCAGTGTATTATTATTTGTTCAAGTTTTCTGTATGTTTTTTGGTTCTAGGTATTTTGTTGTTTTTCCCTTGTACTTATATCAATATTATAAAGTCTGGAGTCTGGGTTATTTTTATTAATTGTCAATGTTTTTTATCCCCACAGCTAAGCCGCTTGTGTGGCTTGTGGGACTCGTTTCCATACTGAACTAATCATGTATTTAAATATGTACTTCCAATAAAAAAAAAAAAAAAAAAAAAAAAAAAAATTATTATTATTATTATTATTATTATTATTATTATTATTATTATTATTATTATTATTATTATTATTATTATTATTATTATTATTATTATTATTATTATTATTATTATTATTATTATTATTATTATTACAATTATTATTCACAACTAACAAATATGAATTGTTTTGTTCTATAATGAGTAGGGGTCCAGGAAATATATTTTTTTAATTGAAAAATTATGGTCATTAAAATTCAAATTATGCTATATTTTGCATTTTCGTTATTTTTTTAAAACATCACTTAATGTGCCTTTTCTGTGCGATTAAATTTGGTAAATCTAATAATCAATCCAGGCATGATTGGTAAAGTCAGATAAAGACACTACAAAACACTGACAAAATGGTTGTTTTAGTGGAAAACGGTCATTCAATGAATTTTGTGCGTGATTTTTCTGCAATTAATACTAATAAAACGGTTAGCTTTGCTGATTGGGCGGTAAAAAAATGATAAAAAGCTATCTTTCATGATTTCATACAAAAATGGAAAATTTGTCCTTTTGGTGCGGTTTCAATTTGCATTTTTTCATATCATGAGCCATGAAACCGTATGAAAAACATGTTTCAGTTATTTTTAAGAAATGTAATGTTTTGCTGATTGCAAAATCACTGGATACCTAATAATGAGCAGTAGTAGTAATGAAGGATGTTAGTCTATAAGCCTGAGTTATAAAATATATAATTAATTGTACAAAAAACAGTTTGTGTAATTATTTTTAGAAAAAAAATCTGTTCGTCATGCTTTTAGTAATGAATTTTTAAGAAAGTAACTTTAAAAGTAACTCAGTTACTTCATAAAGTAACTGTAACTGTAACTCAATTACTTTGGCAATAACGTAACTGTAACTGTAACTGAATTACTTTTGCAAGCAAGTAACTGTAACTGTAACTGAATTACTTTACAAAAGTAACTTTTACAACACTGATTGCGGGGAAACCATTCAGGATTATTGTGAACAAAGATTACACAGATTTGAATAAGGATACATGGAAGAGTCAGTATTTTTAGATTTCTAAATAATTCTTTACAGGATTTTCTCCTATTGGCTCCAACCATGATTCTGATGGCTCGCTTTTGAATGCGAAAGACACGGATTGCTTGCGATGAGGCGCCCCAGAACATTAGTCCGTATGCTATATGCTATATAATGCTAGGTATACTGACTGCTGCTGCTGTGTTTTAGCCGGCACCTTCGGGCGTGGTCAGGGGTAGAGTGGGTGGCCACTCTGCCCTGAAACTCACGTATACCGCTGGTTAGAGCAGATGGAGGGTTCGAGAGCTAGTGTAACGGCTTCGTTCTCCTCGACGTCTGCTCGGCAGTCCGGGTTAGTGGAGGAACCTATGACTGTCAAGGTTACACCGTCCTTTCGGATGGGACGTGCCGATACCGGGTTTCCCCTCTTCCCTTCTATTCATACTTCATCCTCATCTATCACCACTCATCGTCTCGAATAGCCAAAGTGCATTAATATGAGACGTTATGCAAAATCAAATCAAATGATGTGTTGTTCAGTTGTGGCCGATGTTCAACTTTTAGGACCCCGATTCATGTTAAATTTATCCTTCGTGGATTAAATTTGGAGTTAGGCCCATCCCACGCTTATCCCAAATAATTCTGCCTATCCCTGGATAAAAATGTACATTAATCGGGGCCCTGAATTGGTGCCGGGGTGGGGTCACAGGAAAATAGTGGTTGGTGGGTGGGAATCCCGCCCCCCCCCCTTCCTACGCGTCTACCCCTTCATCATAGCCAGGAGCGTCACTAGAGCTTGGACATTTGGGGGGGGGGGTTGGGGGGAGAGGAGGGGGCGGGCACAAATACAGCAATGGCAAATTCGCAAGAATGAGAAGGGCTTTAGTGGCAGTGGCGTATACAGGAATTCATAAAGGGGGCGTTCAAACAATCAATTCATATAGATGTACTGAAAACTAAGTGGGGGGTCCGGGGGGCTCTTTACCCCCAAAACATTCTCCTTCAAGGTTATTTTAGTGAAAATCTGGACATTTTAAAATATCGCAATGTCCATTTTTTATCTATTTAAAATCCTCTTTTTAATCTAAAAGTTTTCTCCTTCAAGGTCATTTTGGTGAAAATATGTGCGTTTTAAAGCATCACATCACATAACCAACTTTGTATCTTTTTAATCTAAACATTATCTTCTTCGAGGGAATTTTGGTGAAAATCTGTGACTTTTAAAGGATGACCAACTGTGCTCGGGTTGTTAATTGGGAAAAAAAGAAAACGATGAAATTTTTGTGGGGGGGGGGAGAGGCGTGCGCCCTACCTCCCACAAACCCCCTAGTGATGCCACTGCATATAGCCCTACCCGCATTCAACTCATAAAACAATGGTACGGTGGTAAGTGAAACTACCTCCCCCCCTTCCCCTCCCATCGCTCACTCCCACATATCATTGGGCCACCAATTGAAGTAATATTAATTCATAACTAGAAGATAAGAAACGTCGCTCTTCTTTAGAACGATGTGTCCATATTAAAAGAAGATTTAGTAAACATGTTGGAGGTTGGAGTTTGACTGTGGACCGAGTGACACTGACTTGTCAGTGAGTGGCCCGCTTCTAGGTTGGAGTGGTGCAGTAACAAGGGGGACGCCGAGGCCCGCCTCACTATACAGGTTAGTCAACATAGGATACATTTTAATAGTTACTGTACTTACACGAATTTGCCTGTTGTTGGATAAGCGAAGCGAAGACTTCAATTTCGCTGACCCATTAAAAAATTTAGCTCCAATGTTTTTTTTTTCACTCTCTCTCTGTTCGCTCTCTACCGGGCAAACGGCATTTGCGATCTTGATGAAAATTGGAGGGGACCTTCGAAATCTTTGAACTTAGACCTGCCACGTTTTAGGGTACAATCGAAGAAATATTTCTCAAGAATATCGTACTTTCACGATTTTTTCCGATTTTTAGTGCAATATTTTCGTGGCATTTGGGCCGATTCTGACCAAACGGGTGGGGCTACAACGTTCATATTTTACATGGACATTAAGGTTTTGGTGATGTAGCACCTTTTGAAAGAATAAATTGAAAAAGCTAGACAGAATCTATAGAAATAAAGATTTTATTACAATTTTTTTCAGGCATATAATAAGAAATGAGTAGCTATATAGAAACTTGACAACAATCATCACCTACAATGCGTACAATAAGCAAGTCTTAGGGCCTCCAGATATTTAACATTCTAATTACCATACCAATTAGTACTACTTAATAAAAATTATCCTAATTTTACAAAAATGATTTTGCAATCGAACTTGAAGAAGTAAAGAGATCCCACGCATAAAAACATTTAAAAAAGCTCATTCATCAACGCGACTAAAAAAAAGCGTTCGCGAAGCGGCCTAGTAATTGAAAATAGTTGATAGACAAAGTATTATTAAATTTTGCTTCCAAAACCCTTCTGTAAAAGAACCCGTAAAACGCGTTTAGGCAAATTCTTTAAAAATATAGGTAGGCCCCTACTAGTTCTGTTTTTTTTTTTTTGGTAATTCGAAGATAAACAATTGTTTAAAACTTCAGATAACTACATAATTGGATGAGCGAAGCGAAGGCTTCAATTTCACTGACCCCCACAACAAATTAGCTTGGGTGTTGTTGTTTGTTTTTATTGTTTATATTTTAGTTTGTTTGTTCGCGCTCTACCAGGCAAACGGAATATGCGATCTTGTTGAAAATTTGAGGGGACCTTCGAAATCTCTGCACTAAGACTTGCCACGTTTTTGGGTACAATCTATAAAATATTTCTTATGATTATCGTACTTTTACGATTTTTAGTGAGATATTTTGGTGATATTTGGCCCGCGACCGGGGAAACGGCTACTCCGATCTTGATGAAACTTTATGGGAACGTTTAAAATCACTGAAATAATAAGTTATGATTTTAGAGAATTTGAAGAAATCTTTCTCATAGAAATCGTACTTTAACGATTTCCCCCCGATTTTTAACGATATTTTCGTGCTAGTTGGGCCGATTCTGACCAAACGGGTGGGGCTACGACGTTAATGTTTTACATTGATATAAAGATTATGGTGATGTAGTGCCTTTTGAAAGAAAAAAGTTGAAAAAGTTAGTCAAAATTCATAGAAATAAAGGTTTTAATAATATAAGCCTTTTACAGGTGTATGATTAACAAGTAATATCAAAATTTGGTAAAAAACTATAGAAACTTGACAACAATCACCTACAATGCGTACAAAAAGCATGTCTTTGCCCTTTGGGCCTCGAGATATTTTACATTCTATTGTCAATTGGTATTACCATAGCAATGCTACTCTATAGGCGCTCCACGCTAAGAAAGCAGTTGCGCGCGCTTTTAACGGGTGAATTGTAGCCATTCAGCAGGCCCCAATTTAAAATAACGATCTCTGATTGGCCCGTTGAAAGCGCGCGCATCTGCTTTCTTAGCGTGGAGCGCCTATATCAAAATTATCCTAATTTCACAAAAAGTAATGTTGTAATGTAACTTGAAAACGTAATGAGATCCCACTTAAAAACGTAGTTATCATTGGACAGAAATATTAAAAAAGGCTCGTCCATCAATGCGACTGGAAAAAGCGTTCGCGAAGCGGCCTAGTTACCCATTATTTGAAATAAATGTGTAAAGATTGTGCATAAATGCACAAATGGGACTATTTAAACTGTTTTGTTTGTGAGTATACACACTATAATACGAAATAATTATAATCTGTTGACTTTGCATACTGTGTGTGTATCATCCACCAACTTTTGCTGGGGTCAGGCGCGTAGGGTACTCTTTTAAGGTGCGGGGGCACAGGGAAAAGTAGGAGGTTGGAAGAATTTCCCCATTGCCTCACTTTCTAACACGGAATATTGTTTCAAAACTATTCAGTACAATACAGAATTGATTCAAATCCCTTTGATTTTATCACTACCTATCTTTTCTTTCTTTCTTTCTTTCTTTCTTTCTTTCTTTCTTTCTTTCTTATTTCTTATTTCTTATTTATTAACGTCTATCCTATTCAGTTATAAAAACTGATTTACAAAGGAGGACAACAATATTAAAAAAGGCTCGTCCATCAACGCGACTGGAAGAAGCGTTCGCGAAGCGGCCTAGTTAGCAATAATTTGAAATAAATGTGTAAAGATTGTGCACAAATGCACAAATACATGCACATGCAGTGTTTTTTTTTTGAAAAGCCATGACTTCACACACAAAACCCCAGCTCTTCTGGCAACGTTAGACGAAGCCCCCCCCCCCCCCCCCCCCCCGTGCATGTCTTTGTGAAGTTGCATTTTAGCGTATATGAACTGAGAGGGCAAATGCTACACTCCACCTCTTGTGTTCTAGCTGTTCTTTCACTCCCAGGCTCCAAACACCTATACATGGAGTAATAACTTGTTTCAACTATACACGTATCGTTGTGAACAAGATACGTGCGTGGAGCTTCCTCGGTGTCACCAGTTTGAACCAGCGCTGTCAGTTACTATAAATATCAACTTGAGTTTAATCCAGAACAAACCGGCAAGTATTACTAGTTAGAGTTGGCTAGACCATACGGAACACCTCGAAGGATCCAGGCTTACAAATGAATGTCAAATCTTCTATAGTAAAGCCTGATTATATACTAGGCCGCTTCGCTAACGCTTTTTTATTTTTTTTTATTTATATTATTTACATATAAACGTCTATCCTATTCAGTTAAAAGCATTTACAAAGGAGCGAAGCTAAATAAATCTAATTACATAGATGCAGACACACAATGAACTACATTTAAGTAAGTATTGAAAATACTAGTAAATTTACAACAATGCAATTAATATTCAACAAATTTGATAACAAATAAAAAGGATTTTAATGCAATTTGAATGGATCGAATATATAAAAAAGGGGTCCAGTCGCGTTGAGGATGACTTTTGAAAAAATCGTAAAAGGTACGATTTTCTATGGAGAAATATTTTCTTCAAATGTCTCAAATTCATAAATATATCATTTCAGTGATTTGAACTTCCATAAGTATTCAAGATCGGAGTAGCCGTTTTCCCAAATATCACGAAAATATCTCATTAAAAATCGAAAAAATCGTAAAAGTACGATTTTCATAAGAAATATTTAATCAATTGTACCCAAAAACGTGCCAAGTCTAAGTTCAGAGATTTCAAAGGTCCCCTCAAATTTTCATCAAGATCGCATAAGCCGTTTTCCCGGTAGAGCGCAAACGAACAGACAAATATATATATAAAAAAAAAAAACAGCAAAGACAAATTTTTTGAGGGGTGAGTGAAATTGAAGTCTTCGCTTCGCTCATCCAAAAAGTGTATAATATTGTATGTATACCTATTGTTTCACACATATTTGTAAATGTATTGGTAAACTGCACAGTCAGCCCCCAATATTCTCTGCTCTGCCCCCCCCCCCCCTACCCCCGCCAGATTAAAAAAATCAAAACCTGGTTACGCCACTAAGCACATTATTTCTCTTTCATAATACTTGCTGAACTAGGAAACGCTCTGTTGGACGCGTTGATAAGCGAGCACGTGCTGTCCACGGGGCCAAGTTTCCAATATTATTTATTATTGGCAAGGTATTTGGGTAAACCCGTGGGTAAACCTTTACTTTGTGGATAAAATCCACCGCCATCTAGAGGACCTTTACATCAATTCTTTGGGAAAATTATTTTAACTCTTTGGTAACAAATAATACACTGCTTCCTCGATAGTATTTTGATTACTTCTAGGTGGCAGTGTATATAGTGGCCAGCAAACTCGTGCGACTTTTCGTTGCCATGGTATCGTTACTTTTGTTATAATGTAATTTCCATCTACACTACTTATCGGATCAAAATAAAATCAACATTTCGTGACCGGACGGACATTCTAAATGATTTGGCCACCTCAGATTTTGTCGCCGTTTAGTTTGGAAAAAAAACTTTCGATTAACTTTAATGTAACTTTTTAACATTTTGAACGATTTTGCCACAAGACTAATGGCATTCAATCCAGATCGAAGCTTGCGAATCGTCTAAATTTCAACTCGATCCGAGCCTCCGTTCGAACGTTATGGCGAGACATATACAAACTCGTTGCCATGGTAACGTTACTTTTGTTAAAATGTAATTTCCATCTACAATACTTATCGGATCAAAATAAAATTAACATATTCGTGACCGGACGGACATTCTAAATGATTTGGCCACCTCAGATTTTGTCGCCGTTTAGTTTAAAAAAAAAACTTTCGATTAACTTTAATGTAACTTTTTAAATTTTTTAATGATTTTGCCACAAAACTAATGGCATTCAATCGAGTACGAAGCTTGCGGATGGTCCAAATTTCAACTCGATCCGAGCCTCCGTTCGAACGGTATGGCGAGACATACAAACAAAAAAACAAAAAAACAAACAAAACAAACAAAACAAAACAAAACCAGTGACTATTTTTTTTTCGGCAGAGTCAAATGGAAACGCTCGCTTCGCTCGCTGAATTATGTACATGTTTCTAATTGTTCAAATTTTATACCGCGTGTTATACTGATTTATTTTCCGCAGGGCAAATAATAAGAATTTGTAAATAAATAAATAAATTTAAATAAATAAATTTTTTATTTAGAGTCTACCCACTCAGTTATATAACTGATTTTCAGTGGGGGACTTTAAATCAAAGCGACCAAGCCAACCTTGCAGGCTAGCAATGTAACAAGTATTGTAAAAAAAAGTGTATGCCCTCGTGCAATGGGGGCCTGGAGGGAGGCCCCAGCCTGTGCTACTCTGGGGCGCAAACCTCCTGTTTGTAAGTTTATTATTACATTTAAAAGGGTTAGGTAAGTTGAGTAGTCTGCAATACCAGTGATTTTTTCTAGAACTTCTCCTGAAACCAGTTTTTATCGTATTGTGCACATATGTTATAGTCATGTTTAAGTATACACTATACAATCTTCAAAAGAGGTACATTTTTTACAGCCATCACAAAAAAATCTAAAAAAAAAATTGAATGGATTTTGAGGATTTGGGATTTTTGTAAAATCATCAACATTGGTAAATTTCGGAATTTATTTGTGCGTATTGCGCAATAATGTTCAGTAATCGTTGACTATAAAAGAATGACTATATTCTTGATTGACAATTACGCAAAATAACATATCGTTCGGATGACAAAAGCAGGAAAAGTTCCCAAAAGAGGTTCAAAAAGGTAGTTGACTCTCAAATTAAAAGTGCTTCTTTTTTTTTGGGGGGGGGGGGGGATTTCATCATTTGGAAGAGAGATTTAATTGAATCAATAAAATTTTATAATTTTGAAATGTAGATCCATGTTCCGCAGAATGCTAGCCGACGGCTTGTACCGCCCTGCTGTTGCTTGGGCCGTAGCTCTACTTCTGGTCGGTTCTTGGGCCCTCACCTGCTGTGCCCAAGTGACGGAGACTCAGCCAGAACATGGTAAGCCAGGCGGAACTTATGCAACACAGCCTACTCTTTGTTCCGCACTTAGTGCCGTCCGCGGTGGCACATACGATTAGGGCGCTGGTCCGAAGCGTATGGCTCTACGAGGACGTGGGTTCGGTGTCGTCCGCGGAGGCAGATACGATTAGGGCGCTGGTCCGAAGCGTATGGCTCTACGAGGACGTAGGTTCGATGACGTCCGCGGTGGCACATACGATTAGGGCGCTGGTCCGAAGCGTATGGCTCTACGAGGACGTGGGTTCGATGTCGTCCGTGGTGGCACATACGATTAGGGCGCTGGTCCGAAGCGTATGGCTCTACGAGGACGTGGGTTCGATGTCGTCCGCGGTGGCACATACGATTAGGGCGCTGGTCCGAAGCGTATGGCTCTACGAGGACGTGGGTTCGATGTCGTCCGCGGTGCACATACGATTAGGGTGCTGGTCTGTAAGTGTATGGCTCTACGAGGACGTTTTTTGTGGATCTGGGCCCAGAAAAGCCTCAGACAGCCCCTTTCTGGATATTCACCCTGTACATACTACTAATTCCTTTCTTTCACTGCTGACTTGTGTAAAGAAACAGAAACATAAATTTAAGGGCCAAGGTTTAGACACTGCAGTCACCAGAGTGACCGAGTTTCAACAGTGGAGGTTGAGATAAGCTTGGCAAAGGTCATTACACATTGTCGGTTACATAGGCATTCAAACAAATGTTATGAGGTGTTGATGAGCCGCGCAATCTTAAGAGGGGCCAACAGTTCGACGAGGAGACGCTCCAGTCCGACAGTGTTGGGTGGATGGTCGCGAGTTCAAATCACATCAAGACCGGCAATTCTGACTGGAGTTTTTTCCGAGTTTTTCCTCAGTCGTTAATGCGAATGCAAGGGATTGAGTCCTCATACACATCCCCTCTCGGACATCCCTTCACTTGAAGAGTGGCACACATTGCATTGCATTATTCTAGATAAAGGTAAACTTACAGTTTTGAAATGTATCTATGTAAATATACACTAGAGTTAGTTAAAAATGTGAAAGACATACATACGTACACCCGGCGTCAGAAGTAAATAAATACAATGAATTAATTAATTCGTATTTAGAGTCTACCCACTGAGTCATATAACTGATTTTCAGTGGGGGACAGTAACAAGAGACAAATAAGCCAACCCGGTAGGCCCGACCAATCGAGTACAGTGAGCGTGGACAACCAAAGATCGATAATTTTCAATGGAAAATGTAATCGTGTATGGACAGTGCGAACACCCGCGGATCAACGCCAGAATCAAGGGTCCGATTCAGAATAACTTTGAATTTATTACGTGCCTCGTTGCTAGGACGGCTCCAAAGTCACCGTTTACAAATTCCTAAGACAAGAACTGGTTGCCTTAAGTCCATATCAGAAGTTAAAATACTTCTGGCTTTAGCGGGAATCGAACCCTGGAACGGTGGACCTTCTGCATTGGAAGCAGATACGCTAACCATAAGACCAACGAGCCACACATATCGTTGTATCTACAATACCCAGCCCTTGATTTACTTCTGACGCCGGGTGTACCTACTATTCGTAATACACAGCCTTAACAATTTTGTACGTTCTGGTGAAAATTTGGCAGTAACCAAATGAAACCATCTGGTAAAGATTACCATCTGATGGATGGGTAAAGAAACCCCCTAAAAAACATGGAACTTTGGAGAAAGATCCTTTGAATGCAAAACTGTGACTTGTGGGGTTTCTGCATCTAGCCAATCAATTACCAAGCACCTTGAATGTTTACTTCAATAACCTTAGGTTTCTTGACTAGCTCTTCCATTTTATTAGGTTCTGGGCATCTAACTTCTTTATTATGCTTTATGTCGAATGCATTACACTTATTTAACTTTTGTGCATGCTATATTTTCACACCGAGCCTATTGGCTCTTTTTGAAAGGATGGGATTGTGTCTTTGGGGAGGAAACTCTTTTTCACGAAGAGATTGAGTTGGAGTGGTGGGGATGGCTGGGGAAGGGAGGGGTAGGAGGGAGAAAGCGGAGGGAATGGTGGCTGTTCCTTTGCTGAGAAGTCGCTCACTCGCGAGTGTGCTTAGCATGGGATGAGCAAGAAAACGAGAGAAGATTGGAAGGGATGGGGGGTAGTGTTGGGACGTTACCTACCAAGAGAGTCAGGACCGTCGGGAACCGGTCGTTTCCAGGGCGAACCATTCGGCCTAAGCCTACGTTTGGGTTGACCGGTCCCTTAGACCCGCCTTTTCTTGGCAGGGTTTGGTGGAGGAGATTTGGAGTCAGCATAGGTGCGGTTGATTGTACTTTTCTTCTCATTTGGAGGGAATGATGCACGGGTTCCAATACTGGCGATTGGTCTTGGATGACCGTCGCGGCTGGTCGGATAAAAACGACACTGGGAGCGTACCTCAGGATGGTAGTGTGTTCTAAGGGTTCGGTAGAATTGACGGGAGATGGAAGTAATATGCTCTTGGAGCATGGGGAATCCGATATCCTGGTGAAGCCAGTGAATTGGTGTTGATTTGGGAGAATGTGTAATGGTTCTTAACACTCGGTTTTGTAGTGGTTGGAGGGAGTTCATACTGGACTGAGCAGCGCCAGCCCAGATGGGGCAAGCGTATGTGATGGAAGGCCGAATAATTTGTCGGTATATCGTGAGTCTGTCTAAACGTGATATATTTGTTGAATGTAGTAGTGGGGCTAATGCAGATATTTTTCGAACAGCGCGTTGTTGAGTGTTGCAAATGTGCTGCCTCCAGGTGAGTCGAGAGTCCAGAGTTGCTCCAAGGTACAAGGCTGTCTTCGACCAGGGGATGCTGCGTCCCCCAAGAATAAGACGGGGTAGTTGAATCACATGTCTTCTTGAGAAGAGGACAGCTACTGTTTTTATTGGATTGAGGCCCAGCCTCTATTTACTGTAGAAGGGCGCCACCGTGTTGACGCCGCGTTGTAGTTTGGCGATTGCAAGGCTTGAGAACTCAGATGTGGCAGCCAGCGCATTAACGTCTGCGAATAGATGTAAAATGACCCCCTGTGGTAGAGACGGAAAATCAGCCGTATAGACATTGAATAAAAGAGGACTGAGTACAGACCCTTGAGGTACTCCTGCTTTGATTGGACGGGGAATGCTGGTAGCTCCCATCCAGGAGGCGATGAAGGTCCTGTCTTTTAAAAAGAAGTGTAGAAGATGAAGTAGATGACGAGGACAGTCTTGTTTTGCAAACTTGAAGAGGAGCCCTGGATGCCAGCCTTTTTACAATTAGATTCATTTTGTTTTATGTTAAACTTATTATTATTATTATTATCATCTCGTAACTAATTTTGGAAAGGAGACCCTGAAGAAACAACAAAGGATTAAATTGAAAGCATAACTTTTTGAAAATTGTTGACAATGTGTGAGATTGCTGACAATGTAACACACTGACACAGGTAAATTTCGTATGCTTTAAAATAAATGATAAAATGCTAGTTTGTGTATTTCTAGGCGAGCCTGCGAAGTCAGATGATTTACGGACAGCAGCTCCGAGGTCCCAGCTACTGAACATCGACATGAGTGACGTGAAGTGGTCAGTCTCGTTCGCGCGTCAAGTGATCTCGCGAATGACGAGATTTGAGAGGACCCTCGTCAGCTCCGATGTGACTGTACTTCAGGGTACGCACGCCCAAGGCCAGCTGATAGACTCGTGTCCTGGGCGACAGGCATTGCAACAAGGCCAAGACGCCCTAGTTGCAGTCAAGGCGTCCCTCTTCCTGGCACACAAGCAATGCAGAAGGTATTATCAGTTAGTAGCATTTGAAATCAGAGGCAGAAATTGGTGAGCTGAAGAGAAGAAAGGATTTGTTAGAAGGGGTTGATGTCTCATTGGAGGCCGGCATTCTCACTTTATGCGCTTTGAGATTGTTCAGCCAATTTTAGTCGCATCTATTTGTGATTTCATATAATTGTGTAAAAATTAATTATGAATGCATTTAGCAGTTTTCCATTGGTTGTAGAAAAAAAATCAAATCCCTAGGATTTAGAATCTGTCAAAATGGTCAAAAACACCCAAATAACTACGCATTTTCTTATTGATCTATGATAAATATTGAAAATATTATATGATAGGGGCGTACAGATGTCCTTCATTATCAAGTATGCCAAGTTGTATTCAGATGTAATGATTTATGGCTGCAGGACAAGGAACGCGCCGAGCATCAAATCACGGCTTCCCCTTGAAATTTTTACCGTTTTCAGATTTGGCCGGAAGGAAGAATACTGCGCAAAATTCGTCACTAATATGAACCTGAGTTCAACGTCTTTGAGTGAGAAATGTCGTGCTCCCCTTGGTGAAGTGCCTTTGTGTTCCGAGGTGAAATACCGTTCCCTGAATGGGTCTTGTAACCACCGGACCATACCGAGCCGCGGACAAGCGTTGACGGGCTACCTTCGCCTCTTGCCAGCCAGCTACGGAGATGGTATTCAAGATCCCAGAGAGAACCACCAGCGCAAGGCTCTACCCAGTGCCAGACTAGTGAGCACGACGTTGACCAGCGAGCTCAGTCAGATGGAGGAAGATGCCACACTGGCTCTGATGACGTGGAGCCAATTTGTGGAGCACGACATGTCACATACGCCACTTTCAAAGATGGGTGAGTTAGTATGGATTAGAGGTTCAGGTTGATTGATTGATTGGATATTGCTTAACGTCTCATATTTATGCAACTTGGCTAATCGAGACGAAGGGAGGGACGTAAGGGGCGACGCGGGGGGACAAGGGGTGGACAGGCCTGTGCTGGTCAGAACCAGCCACAAGCGTATGGGGAGGGCAGGAAATTCCCCCACGTCGTGGTCGTCTCCGTCTGTGTCATTATCCGTCCGTGTTGTCATTGTCGTCGCCGTCGGGGAGGTAGTCAAAGGGAGGGGGAAAGTTCCCCGACGACGACCCATTCGCCATTAGTTTCAGGGAGAAAAGCTCCCCTAATCACGGGCCAAACCACGAGAAGGTTGCGAGTTGGAATTTGATGGCCCTTAGAGGTTCAGTTCTGACGATACACCTAAGTATCATACAGGTCGTGCACGTGCAGGCATTGTTTCTTCTCATTTAGGACTGTTTGATTGTTTGATTGATTGATTGATTGATTGGATATTGCTTAACGTCTCATAGGACTGTTTGATAAGCTCTGTCAAACCAAACTTGAATGCGGAATCAGAGGGTTTATTCTGGAACTCTTTTGACCCACTAATTTTCACCGTAAATAATATATTAAATTTCATTAGTATGTAATGTATTCTCTGAGACTGAAGGACTGATAATAACTGGCAGTAAATGTACCACTATAGGGACAAAATGCAGGGTAGTACCTTTCCAAGTTTTTTTTTCAACATGTATTTGAAACGTGGAAATGTTGTCTGATAGAATTGAGCATATTATCCTTCCTGAACAATATTCTACAGTTTCAAATTGTTGGGTGAAACAATAAGAAACAAAATAGTGGTCTAGAATTTATGTGAAACTCGCTGGATTTGGAGATCAAGCGGTTTTTAAAAAGGTATTATTATTGTAAAAATCTTGGCCAACTCTAATTCAACCGTCTTATTGTCTTTTAACCTCCGGGAATCCACCAACAATCCGTCGTGTTTTCAGCCAACACTGGGAGCTCCATCGTGTGCTGCAAGTCTGACGGCGGGAACCTGAAGCCTCGGTACACCCACCCCTTGTGCATGCCCGTCAGCATCCCCGAGGACGACCACTTCTTCTCTAGGTACAGAGTCAAGTGTATGAACTACGTGCGCTCCATGCCAGCCATGAGGAGTGACTGCAGCTTTGGACCGAAGGAACAGGTAACATTCTATTTTTGGATGATCGAAGCGAAGACTTCAATTTCACTGACCCCCCAAAAATTAGCTCGTTTTTTTTGTCTCACGCTCTACAGGGCAAACGGCACATGCGATCTTGATGAAAATTGGAGGGGATCTTCGAAATCTCTGAACTATGACCTAGGCCTGTCACGTTTTTTTGGGTACAATCGAAGAAATATTTCTCATGAATTTCGTACTTTTACGATTTTTTCCCCGGACTTTTAATGCGATATTTTCGTGACATTTGGGTCGATTCTGACCAAAAGGGTGGGGCTACAACGTTCTTATTTTACATGGACGATAATGGTGATGTACTGCATTTTGAAAGGAAAAGTTGAAAAAGTTAGCCAGAATCCATAGAAATAAAGGTTTTAATATGTTTTTTGAGGTGTATAAAAATTAACAAGTAACTATAGAAACTTGACAACAATCACCTACAATGCGTACAAAAAGCAAGTCTTCGGGCCTCCAGATATTTTACATTCTATCAATTGGTATTGCCATAGCAATTAGTAATACTTTATAAAAATTATCCTAATTTAACAAAAATGATTTTGCAATGGAACTTGAAGAAGTAAAGAGATCCCACGCATACTAAAAACTAAAAAAGAGCTCATCCATCAACGCGATTAAAAAAAGTGTTCGCGAAGCGGCCTAGTAGGGTCTACGCAACAAATATCATTGCAAGATGTATATTTGGTTTATCTTTGAGACATCATGGTAAAATGTTTGGTATTGTCTCGACTAAGTTATATAATATGGTTTCAGATGAATCAGGCGACTCACTACTTGGATGGCTCGATGATCTATGGACTGACAGATCTGGAAGCGAGGTCACTTCGTCAGCTATCTGGTGGGCTTCTACTGGAGGAATCTGGTGGTGCTCAAAGCTTGCTTCCCTTAGCTCGTCATCCTACAGTCGATTGTCTAGTGAAAACAGAGGATTCGATTTGCTACAGATCAGGTAGAAAAAACAACGTTCACTTCGCTACTAATACCACACAAAATATTATATAAGACATGATGATTAGTTATTACATGCTTACACTACACAGGACCCTTCATGTAGCACCCCATCACGTGTTGATAAGTAACTGGGTAAAAGTAATTAGTTACTTTTTTATAAATTCAATTACTACTTAAATTAACTTTTATTTTAATTTAACTGTAACCGAATTATTTTTATAAGTAATAATACTCAGTTTTCAATTACTTTTTACAGTTACTTTTCTCAACCATGCTCGTACAGTACAGTACCGGTAATTTAAAATAATATCACAATTTTTAAACTCAAACAATAAAACAAATTTATCTTTTTTTAAGCGTGTGTAATGATGAGACGTTATTTTCCGCTAGCTCCGCTTGAGCCCGTAATACACCGAGCTTGATCCCACAAGCTCAATCAACAACCAGTGGTGAGAAAAGTGTTCAATTTCAAGTTTTAAAAATATTTAAAACCTGTTCCAAATAAATATGATTTTGTTTTAAAGGTTGAGTGTCTGTTGTGTGCACATCCACATCGAGTACGTAAAACTTGCGAGTACTTCAAGTCAAGGGTAAACCTAAGCGTATCGATAGAAGCCTTAGTAAAAAATACGATGACATATTTTAAATTATTACGTTTGTCGTAAATCTCTGTGACTAAATCCTGCATTTATTTTTACCATGCTCACCCCGCAACGTTGTTGAAGACGACAAAGTGAAAGACAATGTCAAAAGAGGAAACAGGCAAATTTTGTTGGTGATAACAACAAACAATTATTTCATGTGTCATCTAGGTGCCCGTTAGGGCGCCGCAGCCAAGCCGCGGTGCGCTACACACTCAAGCACCTTATACACCAAGCAGAGTTGGGGTGATTTCGAGGTGTTACCCAGCCGTCATGTAACGTGATGTGAACTTGAAAACTATCACAATCGAGGGGATTTAGGTACCTGACAACACATGCCAAATTTTATTGGGGTACGACCATTCCTTCTTGGTGAAAAAATGGCTTGAAACATGCTCAAAATCACTTTAAGAGCTACTGCTAACATCTAATTCGTCAGTTTCAATCGGCCCGCGATTCTGACCAGACGGGTGGGGCTACAATGTTCATATTTTACATGGACATTAAGGTTATAGTAATATAGTCTCTTTTGAAAAAAAAAGTTGAAAAAGTTTGCTGGAAGGCTTCCAAATAAAGGTTTTAAATAAGCCTTAAACACTAGGCATACAATCAACAAGTAACCATAGTTACTTGACACTTGTTGACGGTATAAGCAGAGTTAGGCGGGAAAGTGCGATACGTAAACAAATGGAGGACATTTTAAATTTTGCTTCTATGTGTGAAATGAGAAAAGTTGTCATTATACTCTCATAAAACAAATCAGAAACCGTCCCTGACCTAGGCCCAGATGTAGAAAATTATTTATAATACAACAGTGTAGGTCTAAAGTTCCATTAGGCTATAGGACTAGATAAAATTATTACTTACATTACATGTTTGACAAGCCTAGCCAACCCTAGGCCAGCCCAACAAAGTTCTGACACACTTCCCGCACAAATAACTAGTTTTGATTACTAAAAGCCTAATGCAGATAAACAATAGTATGATTGTCCACCAAGGCTATACAAAAATGTTCCGAAATAATACACATATTCTTTTCTTTTTAGCCATGTTGAGCCATGATCAAAGTCAGCTTGCTACTACACACAATGTCGAAGCAAGGTGTCGAATATGAGCGTGATCATCTGTTTGTTTACATAATTGCAACAATCAAATCATTTCATGCAACTCGTCTTTCGATTGGCCCGCGTTTATGAAGGCACTGCCATCTAGAATAAATATAGAACGTTTTCGAGCTCTGTCTGGATTTCGTGAACCTCACCCCACGTAAATAACAGCCCATGACGTTTTCCACGATACCGTTCAAGAATACCAATTCCTTCGAAAACGAAAACGACTTCGTTTTCTAATTGCGTTTTCAACTCATCTCCCACGAACTCAAGAATTGGGGTCCAGTCCTTATACCGTCGTTATACCATGGTTATACCACCTATACCCAGGATGTACATGAATCCGGGTCTAGATATTTTACATCCTTTTGTTATTGCTAATACCATAGAAATTAAATCAACTTTGATGAAATTATAATATTTTAACAAATAATTTTACAATGGAATTTGAAAAAGTAATGAGATCACACAGATAACAAAAACTTGTAGAAATACAGCCAAACCTTACACACTCAAAAGAAATGAGATTCAAAAAAAGGGCCAAGCTCATCTACCCTTCCACATTTGCGCATTCTTAATTCATAAACGTACAGTGTCCCATAACAGCATCCTCGAAAAGCTTGGCAAAATAAAATTTGCATGTTATTACGTTTAAATTAATTAGAAAAAAGAACTTGGTTGAACTATTACGTTTAAATTAATAATCGCAAATTCTATTTTGCCAAGCTTTTCGAGGATGCTGTTATGGGACACTGTACGTTTATGAATTAAGAATGCGCAAATGTGGAAGGGTAGATGAGCTTGGCCCTTTTTTAGATCTCATTTCTTTTGAGTGTGTAAGGTTTGGCTGTATTTCTACAAGTTTTTGTTATCTGTGTTTATTTAAACAACAAAATTATGTTTGTCGTGATATCAGTAATTTTTTAAAAAAAAAATGCATTTTTATGAAATGTAATGAAGTAACTTAAATGTAATTCAATTACTTTATAAAGTAACTGGAACTATAACTCAATTATATTGGTAATAAAGTAACTCAAACTGAATTACTTTCACAAGCAAGTAACTGTAACTGTTTTTGAATTACTACTTTTCAAAAGTAACTTTTACAACACTGCACCCCATCACATCTAGTAGTCTCCCATCACATTTTGTCGCCTCCTATCACATCTAGTATATGTTATAGTTTGAAGCCCATACAATTTCGTTATTTGTGGACTTGTTACACAAAAATATAATGCATCTGCATAAAGTGTTCGTTTCATTAAAGAAATGACACTGGTGCAAACTTGCAATAAATACAATCTGTCTTAGGTGTTTGGCTGGTGTGTAGTTTTAACCCATGCCCAAGGCAGTAAACGTGCCCAGTTCATCATATTACGCCGGCTGCTGCGACACGCACACATACGAGCTCAGCGAAAGTGTTTCTTTTCCTAATAGAACTCTACATTTAATTCATACTTGTGTCTGCATCTCTGCAATTTACTGCAGCGATCTGTCATTGGGTTCTTTCATTGGTTCGGTGTTCAAGTATTGGTTTTACAACTGCTTACTAACCATCTAAACCACGGGTTGGCGATAGCAAAGTAGAAGCATATAGCTAAGTTCCAAATCACGGCTGTCTCCCTTTTTCGAAGGATTAGTGTTTGTTACAATTAATGGGCAATGCCAAGAAAAAAATCGCTTGTGAATCGGACGTCATTTTCTGTATCATCCTTCTTCATCCTTTAGTTTGTAGTTGTTTGCAATTGATGTAATTGAAATTGAATTGGAATTGAAGTAATATTATTACGTTATTATTTTACAATTATATTTTTTTGTTCTTCTTTAATAATCAAACTATTATCAACAATCACAAATGTTTTATGTGTACCGCAAGCTTTATCAGATTTAGATATTATACCTCTAGGTGCAATCCATGACCCAATGATATTCTTCCTTACCATGGGTACAATTGATGAGAAAATAAAATTTGTAAATTATATTGGAAAACCTGTGAGTGCAAAGCATCCCCGCTGTTATCTAGGGCTACGGTCGTCGCCCGCAGCCAAGCGCACGCGACTTCTTAGGCGACGACGAACTCGCGGCCCTGTATACAGCTACTCGAGTTAGGGGGTTTTCAGCTATCTGCACACGCCGCCCCGAAAGATTTACAATCTTGAAACTCGGTATATGAGCTGATATGTGGTCCATGACCGTCCAAAAAAAAAATCAACCCGATCCAATAACCCGTTCTGTGTTAAAAAAAAGTGCCTCAACATCGTTGAAATCCTTCCGGCTGGCTGGGTGGGTGACAGAACTATGAAACTTGGACCACACTTAGATGTTATTATTTAATACAATCCAGAAATTAAAAAAGTCCGCCCCGATCGGGACTCGAACCACGGATCTCCCACATTTCAGGTGAGCGTCTTAACCCCTAGACCACCAGGACGGGTACATTTTAATCTCTGAATTGTAGCTGCATTATACATCTGAATGGATGTACCTCTAACGCAGGGCCTTTTGCTTTCAAAACCAAAATCGAGTTACAGGGACTGGAGAAAATCAAAATTTGGATGATAATCAAAACACTTAATTACTAAGGCGTGGTAATTTGTACAAACTTGAAAAAAAAACATGATCTTAACATTATAAATATATATCGTTCAAAACACAAGGGGCTAAATTTGGTGGGACCGTGGGCCACAAAAATGTCAAAAAACAACTCTGAACTTTAAAAAATTAATCATACAAAGAAAACGCTACAACTGAGAAATTTCAAACGTGGAATACACTTTGATATCTCTCATTCTTAATCACTTTTGAATGTGGGAAAGCAAAATTGGGTAACTGGTACCGGAGAAAATCAAAACTATCAAAAGCTAGGTAATTCCGTACTCTTATGAATAAGACGCTATACAGAGAAAACGGTAAATCTTAGAACTATGCAACTTGGACCACACTTAGATGTACCTCAGATGCAGTGTGTTTTGCTTTCAAAACTAGAATCGGGTAACAGGGACCGGAGGAAATAAAGTTTTTGGATGATAATCAAAACACTGAAATTACTTAGGCATAGTAATTTGTACAAACTTGAAATTAAACATGCTCTTAACCATTATAAATATCTAGCATCCAAAACACAAGGGGCTAAATTTGAGGGGGCCGTGGGCTCAAAAATGACAAAAATGAACTCGCTTTTCGCTGAATTTCGACGCTTCCCTCGAATATCGCTTAAAGTATTACACGCATTGATACGAAACAAACAGCAAAAATATGTAATATCCCCCACAAATACAAAAATTTGTAAAAAAAAAAAAAAAAAAAAACGGCAGCCAAGCTCTCTTTCAAAAGTCTTTGGCTATGAATGCTGTGAGATATAGAAGTTGTGCCAAAATAAATAAGATAATTTCGCTTGTTGACGAGCGCCAAGCCAACCATTTTCGTGGTAAAAAAAAGTACAAATTTTAATCTCAAAATCATAAAAAATTGCTTGGCCATTGAATTTGGTTCATTACGAGAACTCGAAAAAGTCAATGGCCAAGCAATTTTTTTATGATTTTTGAGTTTAAAATTGTTACTTTTTTATCACGAAAATGGTTGGCTTGGTGCTCGTCAACAGGCGAAATGATCTTACTTCTTTTCAATGCTAAACTAGGGAGAAAGAATGAAAAGCTTGGCTAAACTTCTATATCTCACAGCATGATCACAGCCGAAGACTTTTAAAGGAGAGCTTGGCTGCCGATTTTTTTTTTTTTTTTTTTTTTTTTACAAATTTTTGTATTTGTGGGTGATTATAGCTATGAGTGAAGTAAGCCAGCGGTTTAGCCAAGGTAGTTTAACCGGTTCCCACTAGAACACCGAAGTTAAGCAAACTCGAGCGTGGTCAGGGGTAGAGTGGGTGACCGCTCTGGCCTGAAACTCACGTATATCGCTGGTTAGAGCAGATGGAGGGTTCGAGAGCTAGTGTAACGGCTTCGTTCTCCTCGATGTCTGCTCGGCAGTCCGGGTTGGTGAAGGAACCTATATGTCTGTCAAGGTTACACCGTCCTTTCGGATGGGACGTTTAACCGTTGGTCCCTTGGTACTTTTCGAAAGGAGTAGCCTACGTGCCGGTTCCGGGTTTCCCCTCCTCCTTTCTGTTCATACTTCATCTTCATCTATCACCACTCATCGTCTCGAATAGCAAAAGTGCATTAATATGAGACGTAAAGCAATATCAAATCCAATGGGTGAAGTTATGATATTTTGAGCGAAAACTATTCAAGTCGAACTTCAGAGAATAACTTTCCCATCCATCGATCTAATGAAAAGTCACCTTGTAATTTAGTTCGACATATTAATAATAAATCTTGTTTACATTGCGTGTGTTATTGTCAATAAAAATATGTATTGTAAGTGGTTTTACTTCTTTAAATGTTGATATAATGAAAGATTTTATAATAGCTTTGAATGAAATAGCCTTCAAACCTACAGAAAGACTGGAGTGAAGTGTGTAGAAAATGAAGGGCAAACTATCACTGGAAAGATTTCTAAAAAGCGTAGCAAGTTTTGCTTTTCGCTTTCAAGTAGTTTACGTTTGAACAGAGGCATAGTTACCAATGTAAAGAACTAGTAATCTAATCTGTCTCACTCATCACTTGTTCTCTGATGCAGGTGATATCCGCGTCAACGTCCACCCCCACCTCACTGTGATGCACACACTGTGGCACAGAGAGCACAACCGTGTTGCCAGGGAGCTGGCTAGCCTCAACCCCCACGGTGTTGGTCTACTCATCACTTGTTCTCTGATGCAGGTGATATCCGCGTCAAGTCCACCCCCACCTACTGTGATGAAACACTGGGGCACAAGAGAAAAAACCGTGTGCCAGGGAGCTGGCTGCCTCAACCCCCCATGTGTGTTTGCCCTCACTCACACTTTTCTTGATGAGGTGATTTTTTCCGCGTCAACGTCCACCCCCACCTCACTGTGATGCACACACTGTGGCACAGAGAGCACAACCGTGTTGCCAGGGAGCTGGCTAGCCTCAACCCCCACTGTGTGTGTTCTCCCCATACTGTTCTCTGATGCGGGAACCGCGTAAAACGTCCCCCCCCACCTACTTGAGCACACATGGGGACGAGAGCACAACCGTTTGCCAGGAGTGGCTACCCTCAACCCCCACGGGTGTGTTGTGTCTCATATCACTTGTTCTTGGAGGTGAATCCGCGTCAACGCCCACCCCCCCCTCATGTGATGCACACCTGTGCACAGAGAGCACAACCTGTTCCCAAAAGGGAGCGGCTAGTAAACCCCCCACTGTGTGTTGTGTCCATATCACTTGTTCTCTGATGCAGGTGATATCCGCGTCAACGTCCACCCCCACCTCACTGTGATGCACACACTGTGGCACAAAGAGCACAACCGTGTTGCCAGGGAGCTGGCTAGCCTCAACCCCCACTGGGGTGACGAGGAGTTGTACCAAGAAGCGAGGAGGATAGTGGTGGCTGAAATACAGCACATTACTTACACCGAGTGGCTGCCAAAAGTATTAGGTGAGGAAGCTACTTATATTGAGCATAGTTGTGGCTGAAGGGATTTGCATCTTTGGGGGGAATGTCAAAGGGTTGTTTGTTCATAGGGTGGGACTCAATCCTTCTGTTTGAGAAAACCATCAAAGGCTGGAAAAGAGCTTGGGATTTCCTAAATTACAATTTAGACAAATCAAATTAGTTTCTTCCAGCTAGCGGTAGCACTGAGCTAAGCCGCCGTAGTTCATGCTCAGTGAACTTCCTTTTGATATTGATCTACGAATGGTTTTCAAGATTCACTTCTCCTCCCCACCTTCAATGAAACTTAGTGGTATACCTGGTGGAAGATCGCCTTCCCTGAATAACGTCATTACATTCCAAACACACTTAACATCCTGGAATCATCCAAGATAATAATTGGTTATGCCCCACCCTCAATAGTCTATTCTCAAAGCACGGTCATTTATGACCCTGATATGTTGGAATTTTGTATTTACCTCACGGACCCAGTGTTCCGATATGATTAGGGAGAGTTTGATTATAGGCTAATGGTTTCAGAAATTCAAAATCGGGGGTAGTTTGATATATGATAAAATTTGTATTGACAGTTACAATATGAATTTAAAATTTACTTAGAAAGATCTCTGAATTGTTTTTCCAGGAGTGAATTACATGGAACGTCTCGGAATCGTTCTGAAGAGTGACCAGGGTGTCAGTTTCAACGAGAATGTGGATCCCTCCGTCTCCAACAGTTTCTCGACAGCTGCCATGCGCTACGTGTACTCCATGATGACTTCGCGCCTGCGCCTGTACGATGAACAGAGAAGGGGAAACAACCGAACCCTGCTGTTGAAGGATCACTTCTACCGGCCGGGTGTACTCAAGGAGGCGGGTCTCTTTGACGACCTCGTCAGAGGGTTGGCCACTCAGAGGAGCCAGAAGAATGACATGGACTATATTCCAGATGTAAGTGTGCACCACCATGACAATGTCGATGTCCCTCCCTGGTTCAAATCCCGTCGAGATCGGCAATCCTGACTGAAGGTTTATCCGAGGTTTTCCTTAGTCGTTAATGTGAATGCAACGGATTGAGTCCTCTTAACCAGCTCTCGGACATCCCTTCACAATTATCCACAAAATACCTAGTTAGACACCTGAAGAGGGGCATGAATTGCACCATGGGCAGGCTTCCCACGAAAAATTATTGTAATTATTACTTTTTAACCTATTTCCCTTGCTTATACTAGGAGGCAGACATTTGAGATGAAAATCAAAGTCAATTTTCGTTTTTGTTATACCCAAACGCGGCTCTTTATTATCACTCTTCTTTTTGATATTTTTTTTAATTTTGGGTGTGGGATCTTGTAAAGGCCTTGCAGATTGCAATTAAATTTAGTTATGAGAATTCGAGGGGTATTCGTGGTGGAACTTATTTGCATCTTTGTTAAGTATTAAATAGGGTGGGGCTGAGTACTGACCCCTGGGGTACTCCCGCAAGATGGGGCGTGAGAGTAACACATCGCTTAGCCGTGCTTTATAGAAGGTATTGAGATTGGCGGATCTTATAATCGAAAGTAAAACGCTCTGTAGGTTTTGATGTGTGATGTAGTGAAGGGGTTTCATACAGTTCCCACGGTATTGAGCAGTAAGTGGTCAGTGGGCGCTGGTACATCGTAATTAAGTGAAATTCCTTCCCACATAACATCACCTGGATATGTTCGTAATACGTTTCAAGAAAAAAGAAATGCTTACACTCAACATAAATTAAATCTAAATTTATCAAATGTATCGTTGGGAAATCTGCCCAGGGTGCAATACATATCCCCCTCTTCAGGTGTCTCATTAGGTTATTGGAGTTAGGACAATTGTGAAGGGATGTCCGAGGAAAACCCCGGAAGGGCATGATTGCCATCTCGACGGGATTTGATCCCGGGACCTACTGAATCAAAGTCTCGAGATTAACGTTCGAGTTCGACTGTTGGTAATTTTAATTTTTTAAGTGTTTAAACGTCGATTTGAGCTTGTTATAACACTTCATACAGTTATTAGTATAGAGAAAGAGACTGGTAAGAAATTAACACGACCGGTGCAATATGACCTAATATTCTAGTGCAAGTCGCACCCATTCAAAACTTAACGTGTTTGCAGCGGCTGTTGCTTATAGGATTGTTCGGAATGTTTTGATATTATCATTATCAGTAAGAGGTTATATCACCGTCTTTGGTGTCTATTCAGTGCTCAACGCTTGCGTTATTCGTTGAATAGAACATTGTAGAGAATTTAGCTCTTTTGATTGCTAGATACAACAATATTTATTTCATTATAACCTACACAATGCTAGTTTTAATAAAAATCATGTTTTTTCATACCAACTGTTCTCGATTTGGTTAGTCGGGAAACACTCCCGTAAGTGTAATTGTTTTTATTTACTACAATTTAGAAATTAAATAAATTATCGACTTTTTTAATTTCTAAATTGTACTAAATAAAAACTGAAAACTAGTTTAGCATTGTATTCTATCGTTGTATGAGGCTATATTAGATTTAAATGTTCCTATAATTCATTGTTTCTCATAATAAGTGCGAGAAATATCTCACATTTAGGGTTTTGGTGGAAATGAAATAAATAGATGCAACAAAATGCTAAATTTGGAAAATAGATGCTAAATATTCTAAATTAAAATGCAAAAAACGTGTCTGTAAACATGGCTGGTTGAGAACAGCTTGTAGGTATTGGAATGCATTTGTTTGATATGTGAGCACACAAAATATTACGTCGTCGCAAATTTGGGACTCGAGTTCCTAGGGTTATGGGTGTGAAGTTTGTGTAACAAGACTGTGTTTGTTGAGGAGACCATCTTTGATTCGTGTCTCCACGTAGGGCCATAGTGAGGACAACCGGGGGGTTGGACCCCCCCCCCCCCCCCTCCAATAAGAAAGGATAATATGTAGAGGTTGCTGAATGTAGCACTAAAGTTTTTTTTTATGCTAAATCGGTCAACATATATTTTTGCAAACCCTACACAATTTTACTAAACATAAGGTTTTCCAATACATATTGCGGATAAGTTTAGTATTGTCTTCTATGTAAAAGTATTAATGTTTAACAGTCCTATTTGAAGGGTAATTTCTTATTTGAAGTGCAGGAAACCATCCACATTAAGGGTTTTAATTGAAAGTAAAAAAATAGGTTTCTTAAAATGCCAAATTTGCTCAAAATTGAAAAAATAAATGATAAATATTCGAAATTAAAATTCTATGCTATTGCTATGTCTTTCCAATAATGTGTAATACATTTTTGAATGAGCGAAGCGAAGACTCTTCAATTTCACTGACCCCCCAAAACATTTAGCTCGTCGGGTGTTTTTTTGTTTGTTTTTGTTTGTTTTTCTGTCTGTTTGTTCGCGCTCTACCGGGCAAACGGCATATGCGATCTTGATGAAAATTGGAGGGGACCTTCGAAATCTCTGAACTTAGACCTACCACGTTTTTAGGTCAATCGAAGAAATATTTCTCATGAATATCGTACTTTTACGATTTTCTTCGATTTTTAATGCGATATTTGGATGAGCGAAGCGAAGATTCCATTTCACTACACTGGAGAAAAAAATCCGGAATGTTTTTTTTGTCTGTTTGTTAGCACGATTCCGGCTAAATCGATACTCCAATTGCAATGAAATTTTCTGGAGGCCTTCGAAATCTCTGAACTTAGAACTGCCACGTTTTTGAGCGCAATCAAAAAATTTTTTCTCATTAAAATCGCAATTTTACGATTTTTTTCGATTTTAAAAAAAATTCTTCTACTTATAACACCTACATGCTTTATCCGATTGTAACGATTTTTTCATAGAACCTTAATTTCATGAATTAATATATTCGGGTGAAATTTGAGCGCAATCGAAATATTATTTCTTATGAAAATCGCAATTTTACGATTTGTTATAAAGAAAAACATTCTTCGACTTGTAACACCTTTATGCTTTACCCGATTGTAATGATTTTTTCACAGAACCTTAATTTTATGAATTAATATCTTGTTGGGAAATTTGAGCGCGATCGCAAAATAATTTTTCATGAAAATTGCAATTTTACGCTTTTTTCGTTAAATAAAAAAAAATCTTCTCTTCGACTTATAACACCTACATGCTTTATCCGACTGTAATGATATTTTCACATAACCTTAATTTTATGAATTTTTGTGTGATATTTGAGCGCAATCGAAAAATAATTTCTCATAAAAATCGCAATTTTACGCTTTTTTCGTTTAAAAAAACATACGCTCATCCAACAACGCGCCTGAAAAAGCGTTTGCGAAGCTTCCTAGTTTCGTGACATTTGGGCCGATTCTGACCAAACAGGTGGGGCTACAACGTTCATATTTGTGGCAGATGTGGTACCTTTTGAAAGAAAAGGTTGAAAAAGTTTGTCAGAATCCATAGAAATGAAGGTTTTAATGTTTTTTGAGTTTTTCAAGTTTTTTTAGGTATATAATAACAATTTACAAGTAACAATAGAAACTTGACAACAATCACCTACAATGCGTTCAAAAAGCACTTACAAAAGTAAAGAGATACCGCGCAAACTAAAAACTTACAAAAAAGCTCATCCATCAACGCGACTAAAAAATGCGTTCGCGAAGCGGCCTAGTATTAATAACATTAATTACAATATGCAGTAAGGATAATTGGTCTGCTAAGGTTAAAGTTGAAAATATGTCAATATAGTTTCGTTGAAGGTAAGATTTAAACAGTCTGTCTAAATTAGTTCGCAAGTAAGGGATAGTTGGGAGATAGTCTGCAAGAGATTGTAGTTTATTTTCGAGCTCGGCAAACTGATTATTTATTAACCGCATTTAGCATCACTTTACACTTTTTCGTAAACAATCTCTTCTCTCAATGTGGAGAAAATATACTATTATTTCATTAATCATTAAATAAATCGTTCAACATAAATGACAGTTTCCATTTCAATTCGTGTGTCGTTAACTAAGGGAAATGAAGGTAAACGTTTTATGATTGAGTGAGTTTGTTGCTATAATGCAATTGTGATTTGTGTTTGATTCGTATAAAGTCCATGCCCTATGCGGGATTCGAACACACGTCCGCTTGAGCGGTATAGCCACCGCGGACAGATTATTTCGGTAATCTCTCCCTCACACAATGGAACAATCTAATTAATATAAATACGAGTATGATGAACAATGCTGAGTGATTAGAAGACGGAAGGAGTTACATCCGACGTTGCTTTCTCTGAGCAATCAGAATTAATAATCTTTTTCGACCACCTGCGAGCAGAGAATTCAATTACTGATATGTTGTCGAATACTTCCTCCAGTTCCGGGCACCACTTCCAATATAAATCTTAATTTGAAAGCGCAATCTTTTCGGTATGCCTTCAGTTCATTGCGTCTTCCTTTCTCTTGGTAGTCTGCATACACTCCATCCTACTCTACAGCTACACACGCACAGGCACGCGCACACGCACACGCACACGCACACGCACACGCACACGCACACGCACACGCACACGCACTCGGGAACCCCTGCGTAGGTTTACCACCACACACCACTAAGCACCGCAAGGTTGGATGACGTTAACTATAGCTACTAGGAAAACGCTTAATTAAGTCCCGCCGCGTTGTTGGATGAGCGTAATTGGTGCATTGAGCTGCCATGTGTTATGCGGATTTTCTGTTGTTCTGTGAAAAAATCATTACTAAGTTGAAGATTTTTTTTAAATTAAATTAAATTTTTAAAAAATTAACTTAAATTTTAAATTTTTTTAAATTAATCGTAATTTAAAAAAAGGAAAAAATCGTAATATTGAAATTTTTATAAGAAATAATTTTTCGATTGCGCACAAATTTTACACGAATATATTAATTCACAAAACTAAGGTTCTGTGAAAAAATAATTACAATAGGATAAAGCATGTAGGTGTTATTTACCAAAGAAATGTTAAAAATCGAAAAAAGTCGTAAAATTGCGATTTTCGTAAAAATTAGTTTTTTGATAACTGTCAAATTTTACATGAATATATAAATTCATGAAATTAAGGTTCTGTGAAAAAATCATTACAATCGGACGAAGCATGTAGGTGTTGTAAGTCGAAGGAAATTTTAAAAAAATCGAAAAAAAAAACGTAAAATTGCGATTTTCATGAGAAATAATTTTCCAATTGTGCTCAAAAACGTGGCAGTTCTAAGTTCAGAGATTTCGAAGACGTCCATAAAATTTCATCGCAATCGGAGTATTGGTTTAGCCGGAATCGTGCTAACAAACAGACAAAAATACAAAAAAAAAAAGAGAAAAAAACAATCTGGATTTTTTCTCCAGTGTAGTGAAATGGAATCTTCGCTTCGCTCGCTATGCTCGCTACGCTCATCTAACTATGGCCCTTAATCTCGCCTTGAAATAAAGACCTTAATCAATCAATCAATCAATCAATCAATCAATCAATCAATCAATCAATATACACACACGCGTTCACACCAATTAAACAGATTTAATTTATACAAACTTGGACACATCGCTTGTGACACTGGTGCTGAAAAAAAACCTTCGTCAACATCATCGCACTTTGTTGACACTGGTGCTGAAAAAAAACTCGTCAAATCATCGACTTTTTGCCGGGTGCTAAGAAACCTTTCGTCAATCACGCATTTTGTTGACACTGGGGGCTGAAGGGAAAAACCTTCGTCAACATCATCGTACTTTGTTGACACTGGTGCTGAAGAAAAACCTTCGTCAACATCATCGCACTTTGTTGACACTGGTGTTTGAAGAAAAACCTTCGTCAACATCATCGCAACTTTGTTGACACTGGTGCTGAAGAAAAAACCTTCGTCAACATCATCGCACTTTGTTGACACTGGTGCTGAAGAAAAACCTTCGTCAACATCATCGCACTTTGTTGACACTGGTGCTGAAGAAAAACCTTCGTCAACATCATCGCACTTTGTTGACACTGGTGCTGAAGAAAAACCTTCGTCAACATCATCGCACTTTGTTGACACTGGTGCTGAAGAAAAACCTTCGTCAACATCATCGCACTTTGTTGACACTGGTGCTTTAAAAGATAGGTTTCTAGTGGGAAACCTGTCCAGGGTGCAATGCCTGCGGGGCCCGTATCCACAAAGAGGAGTTAGCCAAAACGGAATTAATTTCATGAGTAAGATGTTCTGGCTCATGGTGTCTAATTAGGGTATTGGAATTCGGACAATAAGGGAATGTCCGAGGGTTGACCTCGGAAAAACTTTCAGTCAGGGTTGCCGATGGCGGGACTTCAACGAGACCTGCCGAATCCGAGCCACGCGCCTTTGCGCTTGAGCAAACACTGCAGGTTTGGCACGACTGTGTACAGTCGTAGGTATATCTTTGGCTTCCCAAAGGTCGTATTGTTGACTGACCAAAAGTTGGGTCACATATACAAATTAAAAGTAGGCCTATTAGGTCTTTGTTAGACTTTATTAGCTATATTATCTGAACTTACATGGGATACAAAATAAAATGTTTATATCCACCCAACCCCAATGGGTGTTTGTCTAATTTTGGGATTTATTTTCTCCCCGCTGAAGAACGCCCGCTGTAGGGTTTTACATCAGTTGTGCCCGGTATGACCCCTTGTAGGTGACTAACTAGGTATTTTGGAGTTGATTAGCTGTTTAAGAGGACTCAATCCCAGCATTTGCATCAACGACTGAAGAATTAACCTCGGAATATAAGCCTTCAGTCAGGATTGCCGGTGGCGAGGTCAAGCCTGCAACCTCCCGCACGAGTCTCACACTAAACGTATTAGCTAGGCAACCAATCGCAGTTTTTGCCCATGCTCAAAAGTCCTCTGTCAAGATTGTTAGTAAGAGAATCGAACACCAGACTTCAGCCACGTAACCATTTTACTGGTTACTTCACGTTTCTTTTGTAGGCTTCTTACACACATTCAAACATAGCCTTCCTTAACAAGGTGTTTAATTGAGAGGCGTTTAAATTCATGTAACACTGGCCTATTTTACTTTCATAAAACACCCATACAAAGATTACTCTTTAAACACCTTATAGAGATTAAAAAATAAGAAGTTAAACGTCTATACTGCATTCATTATAAAAACAAATTAAAAAGTTAAAACAAGATTGGAATGATCGATCGATGTCATGACTGGTAAAAACGCTAATTTCCTCGATAAGTTGCTACTGCACGTCGCTGACTAAACACTAAAAAGCACATACCTTCACCAAATAGTGATTACACAGGCATTACTTTGAACAAAAAAACCGGGCGTGCAACGTAATATTTATAAACACTTGTGGTTCGCCAGACTTAAGATGTCGGCTAACAACTTTAATGCATAAAAGTGGAACTAATTACGACCAGCAACCTCGTATGACTCCAAGTATCGTTACCGAACTAGATGATTGAGCTGAACAGGTTCCGAAATTCATCACTAGAGGTGCGAAAAACATGGCTTTTTAATTTTTATTCTGACTGAAATTGGTATTTATTTTTTATTTTGTTTGTGCACCGCTAAATTAGTGGGTTTCTTCACACTGCTAATGCGAAATATCATACAGATAATACATCTTAAGACCAATTCAATATCATTTTTCCACAAAATTTAATATTTGTAGAGCAATAATCGTCAGTTGGCATGAGAAAATTATGTTTTTAATAAATAAGGAATATGTTTTTATTTACTACAATTTAGAAAATTACAAAAGTCCGCCCCTACCGGGATCTGAACCCAGGTCTCCCCCATTACAGACGAGCGCCTTAACCACTAGACCATCAGGACGGGTACATTTTAATCTCTGAATTGTAGTTGCATTATACATCTGAATGGATGGACTAGTACTGCAACGAATATCTGCTGCCTTTGAACTGACCACCAAACATTATTTATGTCATTACCTTTACGCAGGTATGAGCGAGGGTTTATTTCTCGATTTGGTTAGTCGGGAAACACACCAACGCTTGTTTCCCGACTATTAAAATCGAGAAATTAGAAATAGTTTTGCTATGGAAAATATCTGTTCGGCGATTTAGCATTTATAACTCAAAACGCCAATTTACGAACGTCTATCAATCACACGTGAACACAATGCGTCTGTGACACTCGCCACGAGTTTTGAATTGAGGTTGTTGCGAAGTAGATTCATTTACCTAAATAGGTCGCAAGAAACTATTGTGTACTTAGTAAACTTGCTTGCATAGTTCTTCAATGTTAGTTTCTTAAACTGTGGTATTATTATTGCGAATGGATATTATTATTACTGTGAATATAAATTGTTTAATTATTACCTTTCTACGTTTAGTACACATGGTTTCTCCATGTTCGTAGCTACCGTCCACACCTCCACACCTTACTTACGTAACTGTGCCGTTTTACGCTGAGTCAAATGTATGTCATAATAAATAAATTACTACTAATTAATTATTTTTAGATACTATTATTTTTTTCAAAGTGAAACGGCTTTAAAAAAGAGATTACTATGGGTGTATGCTTTGACGTACAAACATAACAAAGACAATTAATTGCATAATATTTGAACATTTTCGTCACAGCTCTTACATGGGTCTATAACTTTACTGGTAGTCGCAATTCTCTTGACATAAATTACAACATTATAATACAATATTATTATTATTATTATTATTAAGCATTGTCGTGGTGACGCTGGCCTACAAATCTTTTACTAAGAAAAGGTTTCAAAACAATTTTGAAATTTTGACTTTGGACAGGATCTAACAAAAACGATTCTCAACAAAATTATGAAATGCAATTGAAAATAGCTAATTAAACTGTAAATACTTATATAAATTTAAAAACGGTATTCCTAAGTTTGTAAGGAATACCCCAGGGCTGTTTGCAGGACTCAATGCCAGCGTTTGTCTCTGAAACACCAATCCCGGTTATTATTACTTTTTTATTATTATTTATTTAACGTCTATAATTAACTGTATTAATCAAAAATTGAAATTATGATATGAGACCATATTTCTGATAACATTATTATTTTGGTGGTATGAATAGAAGGACCTCCAACGCTGATTGATTATGTAAAGTGTGTTTCTAGGAGGATTAATGAGAGAATATCTCATGGAAATCCCACACGACCAATTTATAAAAATGTTTGATAACTTTAAAAGGATTGCCTCGTCATTTCGCTGTTAACAGTATTCTAATTGTTCTGTCTGGTTATGAGATTTTCTCGTTTCATGTACAGGATCTGAAATCTGAATCCTAGTAGCATTAGCATATCATTATTAAGTTGTGCAAACAATCATAGTGATGAGCAATGAGAGTGGTTACATTAAATACTAGGCCCTCCCACTAATGTATGTTGCTCCTCTTGGGCCTGAAGAGCTATGGCATCGATATAAAACTTAAGTATGCCATCGCATATTCTGCATGCTTCGATAACTATACGCTTTAAATGTTCTCGCACAATTTCTCTGTATATTTTTGCCATCCTCGAATTTTAATGAATTATGCCTTACTACGTACATAGTGCATGTTTTGACTTCTCACATAGAGTATTAAAACCTTTAGTTTTAAGTTTTCCTTCCCACCTGATGAAGTGTTTTTTGCAGTTGAGATTAAATTACCTACGGAATAATATTCTGTTTTAGGTTTTGACCCCCATAGCCTTACATAGTTACACGTGTTTTTTCACATTATTATACATGTAACTTTATATTTTCCCGTCAAGTCTCTGTTTTGTTTTTTTGAAATATCCAACTTTCTATACGACTTTGGAAGATCGCCCTGAGGTAAATGAAGTCCATTTGAGATTGTTTTTTTTTGCTGCGTCTTAGACTTCCTATCAAATTATATAATTTGTCAAACAGTTGGGTATGTAAAAAGTAAAATTTTGAATTAATACCCTTATTTATTTTTATTATTATCATCTATATTCAACAAGTGATCCCCCACAACCCAAGTTGATATAATAATCTAACAAAACGTTACGTCTTATGGAAACAAAAACAAATTGTGAATGAAAAATATCTGGGTTTTTGTTCCCAAAAAAACCGGAAAAAAAATAGTGGGAGGTTTCATTTGGCAAAAATTTTCAAAAGGTCAAAAAAAAAGCGATACAGAAGGGGACCACGAAAAATGTCCCTTTAAATTTTTAAAAATGGCGACCTGATGAATAGGCCTATTTTTACTATTTTGGTGAAAAAAGAGGGTAAATAATTTTTAGAAAGGTCTTCATGCAAAAAAATTCTTAAGTTTTTTAAAAAATGGTTTACATGGGGGAGCCAAAAAAATGACCCTTACGATTAAAAGGCCCGCCATTTTTAAAAAAATTTGGTGTTATTTTAATTTTTGAATATAAACATACTAAAAATAAGATATAAAGGTGCCATTACACAAGGCTCTTCTTAAGATTATAGAAAAAGTTTCAGAGGGGGAGCCAAGAACAATACCTTTTAAAAATTAAAAATGGGGGCCCATAATGATAAGGGATAAAATTATTTTCTGATTTTTAATGAAAAAAAGACGGCAAAAAAGATGGGAAAGGTGTCCATTGGCAAAACTTTTTTTTAAGATAAATAAAGGTTTACAGAGGGGGAGCCAAGAAAAAAAACAGCACTTACGACCAAAAATGGCCGCCCGAATTAAAATTTGGGGCGTACCTTTTTTAGTACCAATTTCAAGTTAACAGAGGGTAAATAATGATAAAAGGGTTTCCCTTGGAAAAATTACTCTAAAGTTTTGTGTATGGTTTTAGTGGGGACCCATAAAAAATTTCATTTACGGTTCAAAATGGTCGCCATGATTTTTAAATGTGATTTTTTCCCCTATTTGGGAAAATGTAAACAAAAACGGCAAATGATAAAGGGGCCCTTTTGGGCCAAAAAAATTTTAAAGGGAGTTGTATAGGGTTTTTACGTGGGAGACCCCAAAAAAAATTTCCCTTACAATTCAAAATGGCGCCATGTTGAAAAATGTACTTGTTTTTTCCTTATTCCTAGATCCTTTAAAATTTTAAATTTTAAAACGTACTATTTATAGTAAAAAACAAAACAGTGGGGGCCTACGTAATTTCAATGACGGGACATTTTGAGCACTTTTTTTCCTTACTTCTTTGTTACATTTTGAATTGAGGTGTTTTATAAAAAATTTGTCTTCACCCTGGAATATAAATTATAAAAAAATAATATTAAATTGTGAATATAGGTAACGAGATGAAAAACCCTCCGAAAAAAAGATTTATATATTTTCCTTTAATTTTTAAAAAAAAGTCTATTATCTTTCTAGCACTGGGTTTACCTGGTGTTGCGCAGTTCAGTCGGCATTTTTGGAAACATAACAATGCACGGGAAAAACCGCATTTTGCTGACATCGTGTGTGCATCTTTTCTTTCCAGCACTTAAAAAGCTCTCTGCACAGCCCCAATTTCCGGCAGTCTATCCTTTTTGGATGCCAAACTCCCCATTCAGAACCCCCCCTTCTTTAGGTGATAAAGAAATTGGCGTAAAAGTATAGCATTTTCCCCAAAGGTCCCCCTTGATAAGCAGTACCTGAATTGAAGCTGGATTTTGGTTTTAAAAATAGGAGGGAAAAATTTCAACACTTTTTTTTTCTTCGTTTAAAAAGGTTTTTTCCTTCTTCATTGATTTTTCCTACATCCTTTTGTGCGTCGTACAAAAAACAACATTGTTCTAAGACTTTGAGTGGTTTTGGAAACTTTCTGCAAGGGACGGAAATTTCATTCTTGTTTGTACTTTTTTTTGTTCTTGTTACTTCACCCATTATTTGGGAAAAGGGCGATTTTCTTCACAATGCCCAAAAAAGAAAGAGTTGTACCCTTCTCGCAAATCCGGGGTACACAGTTTGATTTTGCGAATCTGACCAAGGGGTTTCCTTCATCTTTCATCTCAAAATCTGGGGCGCCATTGCTGGTTTTTCATGTGTTTCCCTTTTAAAGAGGCTGGGGTCCATCTTTGGGTCACGGATGGATCACTGTATCCCCTTTCCCAAAAGGGCAAAAAAATTTTGGAAAAAGTAGGAAATCTTTCGAAAATTGTCACACACTTTACATGAAATTTTTCCTGTCCGTTGCAGGTCTTTTCCCAAAAAACCACTCAAACGTTTAGAACGTTATGTTTTTTTTGTACGACGCACACCGGATTAGGAAAAATCCGAGCAAGGAAAAACCTTTTTACATCGAAAAACAAAAATGTTTACAGCCTTCCTCCCACCAAGACGCATGCAGATTCACATTTAGCGTCTGCTAATCAAGGAGGGAACTTTTGGGGAAGTGCTAATATTTTACGCCAAATTTCTTTATCACCTAAAGAAGGGGTGGTTTTTGAAATGGGGAGTTTGGCATCCAAAAAGGGCTAGACTGCCCGGGGATATGGGACTGCGCAGAGGCTTGTCAAGTGCTCGTGATAGAAAGGATGCTCACTGATGCTCATGCAAAGATGCGGCTTGCGGGGTTTCCCCGTGCATTGTTAGTTCCAACTGCCCACTGAACGCTTAAAACCCCGGAAAACCCACTTGAAATTATTATAACTTTTAAAAAAATTAAGGGTGATATTTAAAATCTCTTTAAAATTTTGGGGTGGTTATTCATCCGTTCACTATGTTCAGCACTTTATAATATATATATTATTTTCCATATTTCAGTTTCCTGAGGATAAAACCCGTCAATTAAAAAAATAACAAAGAATAAGGAAAAGGTGCTCAAAAACCCCTTTTAGAAAAACTCATAGATTCTTGTTTTCATTATAAAATCTTATTAATGTTATCAAAAAAAATATAGGGAAAAAATATACATTTTTTAATATGGGGGGGCCCCTTTTGAATTGTAAGGGATATTTTTCTTGGCTCCCCCACTGTAAACCATATACAACATCTTTAAAATTTTTTTCCAAGTGGCCCTTTTTTATCATTTTCCTCGTTCACATTTGAAAAAGGAAAAGATACACATTTTAAAAAACTGGCGACCCTTTTGAATCGTTAAAAGAAATTTTTTTTTGGGGTCCCCACTGTAAACCAACACAACATCCTGGAGTATTTTTTTCCAAATGGCCCTTCCCACATTATTTACCGTCTGTTAACATTCAAAATTGTAGACTAAATTATAATTTTAATTCGTGGCGGGATTTTGGATCGTAAGGGCTTTTTGCTTGGCTCCCCCCCCTGTAAACCTTCTTTTACATCTCAAAAAAAGTTTTGCCATGGACCCTTCCATTTATTTTTTTTCCGCCTTTTAACTTAAAAAACAGAAGATAGTTATACACCTTGTACGGCCGCCATTTTTAATTTTAAGAGATATTGTTTTTGCTCCCCCCCTGTAACTTTTTTTATAATCTTAAAAGACCCGTGCTAAGTGGCACCCTTTTTTTCATTATTTTCAGTATGTTTATATTTAAAAAAATAAAATAATACATATTTTCAAACGGGGGGCCCTTTTTAAAGTAGTGGTCATTTTTTATGGCTCCCCCATGATACCATTTTTAACACGTAAAGATTATTTTTTGCCTTTAGCACCTTTCCCAACGTTATTTAAAGTCTTTTTAAACTCAAAAAAGGTAAATAATAGGCCTATTCTTTATGGCCGCCATTTTAAATCCAAGGGACATTTTTCTGGCTCCCTTTTTATCGCTTTTCTTTTACCTTATAACATTTTTGCCAAGTGAAACCCTTCCTACATTTTTTCCGTTTTATTTGGGATTTATCGATGAAAAGCCGTACTAAATGTAAGTGGTGTATTTAGTGGGGGGGGTTTGTATACGTGGGTTGTAAGTGTAATATTTTTTTCCGTGCGTGGGGGTTTATACTTTTAACGGAACGAGAAAAATTTAGGGATGCCTAAACCCTATCGTTTAAAAAATTTTTTTATATTAAACTTTTTTAATTTTGATTGTTGAATTCCAAAATCTTTTTTGCCTTCATAAAAATGTTCAATTCTACCTTAGCGACGGGCCTACTTAAGATTAAAAATTCCATCCCTTCAAGATTACAAGAAATTTTATCCCCTTTAAAAAATGTGCTCGTTTTGATGTTTTAATTTTTCTCCATCACCCAATTCAAGACCCTACAACAAATTATTAGCCATTAATACAGAAAAAGACATCAACCAATGAAAATTCAATTTTTTAAAGCACTGTTTTTGCCCGTTTTTTTAACATGACTCATTTTTCACTCTTTCATTATCACCTTTTTATATTTTTGTATTTTATAACCCCCAGTTTTTTTTTCTATTTTTTTCTTTATTAATCTTGGGGTTTTCCCACTTTTTTTATTTTGTTTTTCTTGTTGTATTTGTTGTAAAAAAAAAATTTTATTTTTATACTTGTTTTAGTATTTAATAAATTTTTTATAACGTATTTTGGGATTTTTTTAAATTGTATTTTAATTGATTAGTTTAGTTTTTCAACACTTTTGGGCTAATACCGGTTGTCAGAGATCAATTATTAAAAAAATTTAAATATAAAACGGGGCGCGATTTTTAAGAATGTTTTATTTCGCACACGGGATTTTCCCACGTGTTTTGGGGGTAGGTGACACAGTCTAATTTAAAAAATTAGCCGAGTCGTAAAACACTCGTTAATACAATACTGTTACGAAATCCGCGCCGCTTCGGGAAAGGAAACGTGTCGCTCGATTTTCGGAGACAAAGCCCGGTGGCCTTGAATCTGAGTAGCACTCATTAACTTTCTCCAGATTCACTCGTCTTTCGCTACATTCCGTTCAAGGATTGGACCAACTTCTCACTCAAAATACAAAAACTTGTTTTTTTTTTTTTGCGTGGCTATTCCATAATTAATTCTTAGCAGTGGAATATTAATCGAATGGTGGTGCAAAGTTCTACTTTCGATTTATAATATAAGTTTGATTTGACAAGCCAAGGCAATGAAGGCATATTGGACATCTCCTTAAATTTACTATCTCTTAGATGAGGCTTTATATGTTCATAAGCACACGTTTACCCCCCCCCCCCCCCCCCCCCCCCCCCCCCGAGTATTTATTTATGCGTGTTTGAGCATTTTGTTACTTATAGGTTCATTTAATAATTTTCAAATTCAAACTCAAATTGGATTAGTATTATGTGATCAATATGAAAATAATAATTAAGCAAATAGAGCTCATTCTGGATATATACGTATATTTCCATGTGACGGGACCACTGTTTGGTCGATTGATCACATAGGCCTACTTTCCTGCCTTATTCTGTAGCTTTAGCCTTGTGCATTGATTACCTACGGATAACAATAGTAAATCAAATATCAAATTTAAAAATTATTCAAGCAGAGTACAGGGCATAGTAGTCCGTGGAACAAGCGTAAAAACATTTCAAATCCGGAAACCAGCACCAAAATTTAGGAGCTGGTAAAAGACATATTTAAGAATGTTATTTTCACGGGGGACACGCATGGTAACAAATAAGTCACCTGTCATGGCGTCCTCAAGATGGCTGCCAAAATTATTCTTAAATTGGCTGTAACTCAAGAAGTAATCATCGGAATTGGATAAACCAGGTATTGTTTTAATGGGTTTTTAATGCTCTACAAAAAATAAAAAGTTTTACCGTAAATACAATAGTTACAATTATATTTATAAATTATTACAATGTATTGCAATTATAGCACTGTTTGATATATATATATAATTATTTATACGTAGAACTCGCCAGATTGTCATAAAATTTTCAGACTATACTAAAAAAACGCCAATAAATCCAAAATTTGAAGTCCCGAAACGACATTTCTGTAACTTATTGATTAATTAATGAAATTAAGCATTAATTGATTTAATTGATTGATTCCAGGTAACTACCTCCCTGTACCAAGAGTCGAGTCCCTATGGCCTTGACATCGTCAGCCTCGACATCCAGCGTGGCAGGGACCACGGACTACCCGGGTACAACCAGTACCGGGCCATGTGTGGCCTGCAGAGGGCCGTGGCCTTCAGAGACTTCCTGGACTCCATTCCCAGTGAGGTGAGGGCATTCCCTAGACCATTCCCAGCTTCTATTCACCCTTCATCCTCATCTATCACCACTCATCGTCTCGAATAGCCTTAGTGCATTGATATGAAACTTTAAGCAATATAAAATCAAGTCAATTAAGTAAACTGCACAATTGTGTTTATTTTCTCGTAGATCGTATCCAAACTGGAGAGACTCTACGGCCATCCTGACGACGTGGACCTTCTGATGGGCGGAATGTCTGAGACGGCGACGAATGGAAGTCTCCTCGGGCACACGTTCCGGTGCATTCTGGGAGAACAGTTCTCCAGAACTATGAGAGGGGATAACTTCTTCTATCACTTCCAGAACCAGCCACACTCGTTCACTCCAGGTACTTATGTTTCCTGATGAGAGAAGACTTTCCCCCTAGCCAGGCCATTTTGATTTTCGAATAGCACAATGGAATCAAATTAATTTTCTATCTTTAAAATTTTGGCAAATTATTATTATTATTATTATTTTAACATTTTTCATTCAATCAGCGAGTCATTAGAGCTATAGTCATCACAAATTATATTATGCTCAATACATTCATAACTTCTATTGCCATGTCGAACTCAACTTTGAGTCAGCAAGCAGGATAGGCCTCTCATCTTCTGTTCTGCCATTGTATTCTATGTATTTGTACCATCTACGGACGCATGGTATATAGTATTCCTCCGGTCTACTGTACCCCCTTTGACTATAATCTTAGGCTGTAATCATTTGCAATGAGTGATAAATGTTGAATGGTGAGACAAAACATGTATAAGATAAGATTTTAGATAAGATTTATTTTCAGGACACAGAAATACATGTAAGTATAACAAAGACAATCAAAAAGATTGTGTAGCCGATGAATACAAATGACAATAATACAATTTACATGTGATCATGATTTGTATTTATTAACTTAATAATGAAAGCAGGTGTAAATATATATAAGTATATGATTAAGTTTAAATCTTGCTTTTGTCGAAGAAGAGCAAAAACATCTTCTATACCGAATACTAGTGCTTAGATTTATGCACAACATAATGCCGAATCATAATCAAATAAATCGATTGAATTAAGTGTTTATTCTCTATACCCACTCAACAACAAGAGCTGATTTCCACCATACATTTACACACAATAGTAAATAGTGAAATGTGTGCCACGTGCCTAGTAGGTACATCATGTGATGCATTCACATAGAATAAGATCGTTAATAGATTCATATATTTTGTGATATAAGAATGATGGGATAATAAAGAGATTAGATTATGATTACTGAGACGTACGCGCCTTGCCTAGCCATCTATCACTGGCTAGCCCCTCCCCATCATGCTAGATCGATCTTCATCGAGATATCGATTGTCGCTGAGGTCGAGGTTACAAAGTCGACACCATGTTATGTTACATCTTCCTTCTTAACTATGTTACAATATTCACGTGAACAGTAGCAGCTAAAGAACAGGTGGCTCCAACTGATAATAACCAGGCCTGGCGAGGTAATCAGATGTGATCTTCTTACGTTTCAGAACAGCTGCGGGCCATCAAGAAGACCACACTGGCCCGGATCTTCTGTGATAACGCTGACAACATCCTCAGAATGCAACCTGATGTGTTCAAGACACCGTCGAAGAAGTAAGTATTATACAAGACCACCTTCTTTCATGACTTGATTGAACGACGAATCAATGATTATTTTACCACCAACGTCTCAAAGCCATCCCTAATAGGATTTTAAATAGATAGTTTCCAAATTATTGATAGCAACTAATATTTGGAACCTACAATTAATTTACAGTTGTCATTACAAATTATATCACGTTATCTGTATGTATGTGTTTGTGTATGTTATGAATTGGCATGATTTTACATACTTGACAGTTTGTCAATAGATCACTTGACCAAATTATTCCACAATTGGTAACACTTTACATGACATCAAACTCATCTCAATTGGTATCAATTCCAGATCAAGCAATATCAATTGTTAATTATTGATTATTCTGAATATAATATTGTTATCAGTCGGTGTTCAACTGCTAGTCGAATGGTATTTGCCTCAGCGGGGGGTTCTCTGTTATCTCTTGGGGTGCTTCGAAGGCCTACTCCTCACCAATATGCACATGATACACACCTAATATTAATCAGTTCCCACTCACTCACAGTAATGGCCACATTCCAACCACTACAAGACCAAGACAAGAGAAGAGTTTATATTGATATTAAAAAATGCCCCCCCCCCTGGCCAACCAAATACGTGAACTTGGTATTGGTATTTCACACATAACGCTTAAATGTCTAGGATTATAGACTAATGAGTGACTGGTACCTGTTAAAATTGTTTTGGAAGCTTTTCATTAATATGAAACTTTGTACTGTTGTCCAGTGAAGTACTCTGAAAGAATTATCAAAATCCATTGAAGATTGGTCGGCAAAAAATAGAAATTGATGGCTGACGATTTTACAAAACCATAAATCATAAAAATATTAGATATTTTAGTTTTTCTCTTTGTTTTAAAAAAAAAAGGTGTCCCTATGATTGTCTTGATAAACATGACTATGACATTTTGTGCGAACTGCGAAGTTTAACATGAATCTGATGATATCTAGCAGAGGAAATGATGCCAAAAATAACCACTGGCACTGGCTGTGTTGTCCACAGCAACCGGTTGCAGCGCTGCTCAGGGAGTAACATACCCCGTCTGCACCTGGACGCGTGGAACATGACGTAAGCGCATCGTCTCTAAGGTCCCGGTTCGGATCTGACGGTGGGTATTTTTTTTGGGGTTTAAAAGGTCCCTTTTGTTTTTTAAAAGTTTGAAAAAAAACCCCCAAAGGGGGGCCCTCTCCCCTCTTAAAGGGGTTTAAAACCTTTTTTTGGGTTTTTTAATTTTTTTTGGGGGCCCGGGCAGGGAAAAACCTCCGGGGTTTGTTTAAGGGGGTTTTAAAACCCCCCCCAAGTGTTTCAAAAAATTTCGCCCCAAAAATTCCCCTTAACACCCGGGAAAAACCAAAGGTTTTTTTTTTTAAAAGGGCCCCCCCCCCCCCCCCTTTCCCCCCGACCCCCCGGGGGAAAACCACCCTAATTCTGTTTTAGCTTGTTGACGCCGGTTTATTTGGGGGTTTTCCCCGTTGACCTGGCCCGGTGGCTGAGAAACGATGTTTTCAATCTTTTAGAGGGTTTTCCCCCCAAAAAAGGTGCGCGTTTAAAAAAAACCCTTATCCTTAAAAAATTCTTTTTTTTTGTTTCAGACTGTTTGCCCACGAATTACGTGTCAGGGGGGAAAATCCCCTTCCCTGGCGGTGGTGCAAACGGCTTTTTTTCCAAAAACCCCTTAAGGGGCCGAACCGTTCCACCTCTCGGGTTTAAAATCCCCGTTCACCGGGCGGGCGCTGGGCCCCCTTTTTTCCTGACCTGGGACAACCCCTTTTTCCCTTTTGGGGATAAAAAAGTTCCCCCGGGGGGGGGGGAAACCGGCTTTTAAACCTTTTCCGAGGGGGGCAGTTTTGGGGTCCCCTTTGCCCTGCCGGGGTTTAAAACCGGGGCCCTCGGGGTAAAATCCCGGGCGAGGGTGCGACCTTTAGCGTGCCCCCAAAAACCGTTCACGGGGGGAAAAAAAACCCCCTCCCGGGGAGACTTTTGACGGCCCCAAAAGATGGCCCGGGCCCAAAAACCTGTGGGGGGGCCAGCAAAGGTTCCCTGCCGGGGAAAAAACCCCGGGCCCGCCGGGACCTTGGGGAGTTTTCCCCCGCCAGACGGGGGGGCCAACCCCCCCCAACCCCTAACGGGTTTCCAGCCTTCACCTTTTCAGGGGTTTTTCCCCCCCGGACCCTTGGGGGGAAACTACCCCGTCTGCCCCTTTTGGGGGAACAAGAACCGGGGCCTACCCGATTAATTTTTCCCGAAACCGGGCCCGGGTTTAAAAAACACCCTCGACCTGGGGTAACTGGTAAACGTCGCCTGTAAAATTTTTTTTTTCCGAAAGGGCGGGCCTAAAAACATCCTTTGCCCGGGCCCTAACAAGTCCATTTTTGGGTTCCAAAAGCCCCGTTTTTCCACGAAACCGGGGAAAAACCCCGCTCGGAAACCGGGAAAAATTGGCCAACCCTTAAAATTTAAAAGGGGTCCCCCCGGGGGGGGGGAAAAAAACCTTTTCCCCTGAGGTTTCCCCGCGCCCCCCGGGGTTAAACGCTGTTTAAAACCCCCGGGAAAGCCGGGGGGCCCAACCGTTTAAAGGGCCAAAACAAAAAAACCCCCCGGGCCCTAAAAACCCCTTTTTTGCCCCCCGGGGGGGGCCCCCGGCCTTTTTCCCCCTTTCCTTTGGAGGTGGGGCCCCCCGGGGGGTTCCCGGGGTAACTCCGGGGCCGGGGGTTTAAAAAAAAGGGCCCCCCGAATTTGAACCGGCGGAAAACCGTTGCCCCGGGGGGAACTTGGGGGCACCTTGCAGCAAACCCCCTTGGGGCCCAACAGAGGGGTCCGGCAAATTTTAACCGTTAACCCGGGGCCCAACGAAGGCTTTTTTTTCAGCCTGTTCGGTTTTCCCGAAAGGGGGGGCCCCGGGAGAAAACCCTCCCCCTAAAAAGAGTGGCAGCCGTCAACTCTAAGACTTTTTCCCCCCCATTTACCCTTGGGGGGAAACCCCCCACCGGGCCCGGGGGCCCAAAAAGGGCCCCAAAAACCCTAACGTGGGGTTTACAGCAAGGGTTGCCCCCTCGGGATAAATGCCCCCCCCCGGGGGTTGAACTTTGAGTAACCCTTTTTTTCCCCCCCCCCCTTTTCCCCAAACTTGTTCCCCGGGCCCAACCCCTCCCCTTTGGGGTAAAACCCCGCCCCTTCCGGGGAAACGGGTGGTTTTTCAACCGTTGGGGTTTCCCAAAAAATTCCGTTCCCGGGATAAAACCCGGGCCCCTGGGGGGGGAAAATCGGGTTTCCCGAAGGTTTTGAAGCTTTTGGAAAACCTTCCCCTGGGGGGTAAAAACCCCCACCCCGGGAACATCGAAGGAGTTTGTCAACCTTTTTGAGGTTTGACAGGGGGGCCCCGGGGGGGGGGGGAAAACCCCCCCCACCCCCGGGGAAAACCATCGCTTGTGTTCCAACTTTTGCCCGCAATTTTTTGGGGGGAAAAAAACAAAACCCCTGCCGGGGGCCCGGAACTTTCGGGTTCCCCCCTTTTCCTTTTAAAGGGGAAAAACCCCGGTTGCACCCCCAAAAATAACTACCCCTCCCCTTTGGACCTAAAACGACTGGGTCCGAGCCCTTTGGGGGGGGGACACCCGGGGAGGGGGAATAGGGTCCCCCGCTACCCGGACGGTGGGAACAAAAGGATTTTTGGTTTAAACTTTTTCCCCCGGGAAGGGATCCCGCTTTCGCCTAAGGGGTTTTGCCCGAACCTACCCCTTAAAACCGTTTGGGCCCTGGGGGAAAAGGTGCCCGGGGCCAAAAACCTACTCCCGGCCCGAAACCGGGGCCCTTGGGTACAACCCTTTAACGGGGCGGGAAAATTCCCTCCGGGGGTTTCCCCGGGGCCCCCCCTTTGGGGTGCGAAACCCTTTTCCCGACGGGTTTTCAAAACCGGGCCCCAACCCCCCTTTCAGGAGGTAACAAGGGTTGGCCCCCGGGATAACTTTGCCCAAAAAACCTAAAAGGGGGGGGAAAACCCCCGAAAACCCCGGTGGATTTTCCCCCCCTTGCCGTTTTCCAGAGTTCCCGAATTTGACCCGGGGAAAACCTTTCCCTGAGGTTAAAATTTTGCACGCCGGGCCCGGGTTGGGGGTTTTTCCCCCACCGGGCCGGCGGGGGAAAATACCCCGTCCCCCGGGAGGTAAACTGACTGGTGTTTGCAGACCTTTTTTGCGGGCCCGCAACTTCAGGGGGAGTAAAAACCCCCTGGCACGGACGCGGGAACATGACGTAAGCGCATCGTTTGTCAGATCTCTGATTCAGACTGTTTGCCACACCGGGTGCAGCGCGCTCAGGGAAACCCCCCTACCTGGGCGGGAACTGAACGTAAGGCTGTCCCGCAACCGTTAAACTTTTTAAAAAAACCCCCGGTTGCACCGGCCGGGAAAAACCCCCCTTTGCCCCTGGCCGTAAAACTGATAAGCGTTTTCCCGCAAATTTGACCCGGGTACACCCCCGGTTGAACGCCTGGGGGGAAAAACATCCCCGTCGCCCGGGGGGCCCGGTGGCCCAAAACGTAAGCGCTTTTTGGGTAATCCCCGTTCAACTTGGCCCCGAACCTTGAAAGCCTCCTGGGGAGACTACCCGCTGGGGGACGTTTTTTAACTTTGACGTAAGGGCCCCCACGCTCTTAACCTGTTCGACTTTTTGGGGTTCCACAGCAACGGTTGCAGCGCTGCTCAGGGAGTAACATACCCCGTCTGCACCTGGACGCGTGGCACATGACGTAAGCGCACTCGCCTCTGTCAGATACCTCTGCATTCAGACTAGTGTCTGCTCCACACAGCCAACCAAGTTGCAGCCTGCTTCAGGCAGAGCCTACATACCCCGTCCTGCACCTGAGCACGCGTGCGAACATGACGCCTAAGCGCATACGCCCCATCTCTGTACAGATCTCTGCCATTCAGGACTGCTGTTGTCCACAGCAACCGCGTATGCCAGCGACTAGAACTCAGGCGAGTAAGCATAACCGTCTGCACCTGGACGCGTGGCAACATTGACTGTAAGCGCCATCGTCTCTGTCACGTATCTCTGCCATTCAGACTGTAGTCGTCACACAGCAACCGAGTTGCAGCGCCTGCCTCAGGGAGTACATACCCCGTCCTGACACCTAGCGATCGCCCCCCCGTGGAAACCCATGATCCGATAAGGACATCGTTCCCCCTGTCAGATCGTAACTGCATTCAGACATGTGTTGTCCACAGCAACCGGTTAGCAGCGGCCTAGCCCCAGCGCGCAGCTAAAATACCTCCGTCTGCACCTGGACGCGTGCGAAATGCACGTAAGCGCATCGTACTCTGTAAGCATTACTGATTCAGACTGGTCTTGTCCACAGCAGCCGGTTCGCCCAGCGCTAACGCTCAGGGCAGTAACATACCCCGTCTTGCCAGCCTGCCGACCTGCGTGGAGCAACATGACGCTAAACGCATCGTCTCTTGTTCAGATCTCTATGCATTCAGACTGTGTAGTCCACAGCAACGGTTTGCAGCGTCTTTGCCTCACGGGAGTAAACATCACCCCGTCTTGCACTGAACGACGTGGAACATGACGTAAATAGCCGCATGATCTCTGTCAGATCTCACTGATTCAGCCACTGTGTTGGGTTGTGTCCACAGCCAACCGGTTCGCAGACGCTAGCTAAGGCGAGTAACATACCACCGTCTGCACACTGAGATAGCTTGGACATAACGATAAAGTCGCATCGTCTCTGACTCAGATCTCTGACTATTCAGATGTGTTGTCCATCAGCACAACCGCCCTTGTCATTGAACAGGGCGCTACAGCCCACTCAGGGAGTAACATAACCCCCGTCTGCACTGGACGCGTAGGAACATGACGTAAGAGCATCCGTCTCTGATCGAGATCTCTGATTCAGATGTGTTGTACACAGCCAACCGGCTTTGCCGCAGCCGCTGCTTTCAGGGCCAATAACATTACAGACATTAAAATAAAAAAATGTTGTTACCGCTCATGGACACCTGGACGCGTCGAGAACATGACGTAAGAAGCATACGTCTAACTGTTCAGCATCTCTGATTCAGACGTAATTGGCACAGCAACACGCGTTGCAGCGCTGCTCAGAGCCCGAGGTACATAACCCCGATCTAGCACCTGTAACGGCGTTGGAGCCAGACGCTAAGCGATATCCGCTCACTCTGCTCAGATCTCTGATTCAGACTGTGGCGCTAGTCCACAGCAACCGGTTATAGACACAGCGCTAAAGCCAGGGAGTAAACATACCCCGTACTGCACCTAGACGCGATGCGCAACATAGCAAGGTAAGACGCATCGTCTCTGTCAGCGATACTCTGCTAATTAGACTGCTGTAGTCCGCAGACAACCGGTGCCGCGCTGACTCCCCCCAAATACCCCCTTCCCCTCTCCTCTCCCTCCCCTTTACTAACCATACCCCGTCTGCACCTAAGCCACGCTGTAGCGACCTATGACGTAAGCGCATCGTCTCTAGGCAGATCTCTGCATATCCAGACTGTGTTTCACACAGCAAGCCGGTTGCAGCGGATGTACAAGGATGTAACCATACCCCGTCTGCCACCTACGGACGCGGCGAACATGACGTAATCGCATTCGTCTCTGTCAGATACTCTGATTCAGACTGTTGTTGTCCACAGCCAACGCGCTGCAATACGCTGTCTCAGGAGAACAAACCCCGTCGGCACACTGCGACGCGATAGGAACATGACGTTAAGCCCCCGCATCGTCGCCGTCAGATCTCAATGCCATTCAGAACTGTGTTGTGCCACTAGCAACCGGCTGGCAGCGCCTGCTCAGGGAGTAACATACACCGTATCGCACATGCCTGACCGTGGCCAACATGAACGTAAGAGCATCGTCTCTACTCAGATCTCTCGATTCAGACTTGTGTTCGCCTCCACAGCAATCCGGTTGCAGCGCCTGACTCAGGGAGTACATCCCAACCCGACTACCTGCCACCTGGATCGCGTAGGAACATGAACGTAAGCGCATCGCTCGCCTGTCACAGATACTCTGATTCGACTCGATTGTTGTCACACAGCAACCGACCAGTTGCCCAGCGCTGCCTCAGGAGCAGCTAACATACCCCGTCTGCACCTGAACGCGTAAGGAACATGACGATAAGCGCCATCAGTTTCGTCAGATCTCTGATTCAGACTGTAGTTGTCACAGAAAACAGGTGCAGCGCTGCTCCAGCAGGAGTAACTATACCCCGTCTGCCCACCATGGGACGCGTCGGAAACATGACGTTAAGCCGCCATCGTTCTGCATCCAGCATCTCCTGCTCATTCAGACTGTGTTTTCCACCAGCAACCGGTCTGCAGCGCTGCTCAGGGAGTAACATACCCGTCCTGCACCTGTACCACCAGCGTGCCCGAACATACGACGTAAGCCAATCGCCTCTCTGTCAGATCTCTGATTCAGACGTCTTGCCACAAGCAACCGGTTGCTTGGCAGCGCTGAACCAGCGAGTAACATAACCCGTACCATGCATCCTGGACGCGTCGCAGAAACATGACGTACAAGCGCATCGTCTACTGTCTAGATATCTGATTCAGAAACTGTGTTGTCCACAGCAACCGAGTTGCCAGCGCCACTGCCCTCAGGGCAGTAACATACCCCGTCTGCACCTGGACGCCCCCGACCCCCCCCCTCTTTTCCTTCTTTCTCCTTCCTCTTTCTCTCTCCTCCCCCCCTTTTTTTTCCGGGGCAGGGCGGCTCCCACCTGCGACATCGACGTAAGCCGCCAAGTCTCTGTAAGATACTACGAATTCAAGACTGAATGTTGTCCAGTGCATCCCAACGCCAGGTTGCAGCGCAGCTACGTCAGGCGCAGTAACAGTATATTTTTACCGCCGCTCTGCCACCTGGACGCGTAAGGAACATGACGTAAGCAGCATCGTCCTGTTTCAGATACTCTGATCAGCACTAGTGATTTCCCACAGCAACAATGGATTTTTTTTGGCCTTGCAGCGCTCCCCCTCAGGCGAGTAAACATAACAACCGTCCTGCCCACCTGACGCCCCCGTGCCGAACATGACGTAACCGCGCATCGTCTCTGTCAGATCTCTGATTTCAGACTGATGTCTGCCACAGCAACCGGTCTGCAGCCGCCTAGCTCCGGCCGAGTGAGTATACATTAACCCAGTATCTGCACACTGGACCGCGTGCCGAAACATGACGTAAAGCGCGGGGGAGAGGGACTGGGGGGGGTATAGTCTCTGTCAGATCCTCTGATTTCAGACTGTGTTCTACACAGCCCCAACCAGCGTTGCAGCGCCTAGCTCAGCGGAGTAACTACCCCCCGTCTGACACCCAGGACGCAGTGCGAACAACATGACTGTAAGCGCCCAATCGTAAATCGACTCAGCCATCTCTGATACAGAATGTGTTGCTCAACGAGCCAACCGGTGCAGCGCTAGCCAGACGGAGCCTAAATCACCCCTGTACTGCACCATGGACGCGTGCGAACATAGACGTCACAAAGCGCATCGTACTCATGTCAGATCCTCTGATTCAGACTGTGTGTTGTCCACAGCATACCGGTTGCCAAGCGCTGACTCATGGTGAGAGTAACATACACCGTCAACTGCCCCTAAGCCGACGCGTAAGCCTAACATGCACGCTAAGCGCATCGTCTTCTGTCAGATCTCTGATTCAGACTGGCTTAGTCCACAGCAAACGGTTGCAGCGCTAGCTCAGCCGAGTAACATCACGTCCCGTCCTGCCCACTAGGACGCGTGGAAACAGACGTAAGCGCATCAGTCTCTAGTCAGAATCTCTAGATATCAGACCTGGTTGTACACAGCAACCGCGTTGCAGCGCCACTGCTCAGGGAGCTCCCCAAATCACAACATACCCCACTGCACCTAGGACGCGTGGAACATAAGACAGTAGCCGCATCGTCTGGACGAAGAAAGAAAGCGAGTTCGTCAGCATTCTGGCTGCCCTGTTACACATGCACGTGTGAGTGCTGCGTCTAGCGCTAACACTACGCCGCAACATAATGCCCGTCTACTTTCTATACTCACATGTTTACGCTAACATTACTAGCTGAGCCAATCTTCAGTTTGTCGTATACCTTCTCTCCATAAATAGTGTTTAATTTATTAAGCAACCGAAATATTCAACGTGCGCTTTATGAGGATTTTATAGCAGTATTATAATGCAATGCCTTACATAAAGGGCCCAGCTAATTAGGAGCGGTTACACTACCTTGTGACAAAGTGCTACGCGTTGGCAGCAGATGGGGCCCATAGCTACTCTCACAATACACACATCTATATTAAGCTGCATTTACCTTAATGATGTTAACATTTAATTATTTGCTGTATATGTGCAAAATATATATGTTTCTTTCAAATATTCTCACCTCTTTTCTGTTACTGAAGGAGTTGGCGGCGGATTTTAAAATGACCGAGGGGCGCGCTTAATTCGAGTTCGGCTCAAGAGCTTTGCAGAAGCATTTATCTACAGACCACAAGGCAATAACCTTATTCGTAGAATAGTTAGCCCTAGCAGATAATCTTGACTTGACTATGGTCTGATTAATTTTTTAATTTGATCATGGCGAAACTTTCCCTGGGTGCCAATGCATAGACCCCCTACTCGAGTTGCTCTAACAAGTATATTAAGGAGTTCGGAACATTTATGCAGCGGATGTACGGCCCAGAGGTTGATCGCAAGAAGCCCTCTATCATCCCGGAATATTATCGCAGAAATAACAGGAAGTAGTGAGCCTATGATAACTTCCTTATTCAGAATCACGTACGTAGCTTTGCCTCAAGTTCGAAGTATCTTACTGTAAGCTATCCAATAGGTCTATGTATGCCCAGCACGTCGTATAAAATAAAGCCATCACTTTTGTACTAACCTATAAAAATGTTAACCTTTTCTGCGTTAAAGATTTAAAACGAGTTGCACTTTTCTATTTTACATATAGAAAACATCATAGTTCACAAATGCATTTCGAGACAAGAGCGCATTAGTAAATTATTTTTAATGTTGCCTGCATTATTTAAAAATACGACCTTTATTGATTATTTATTTATGGGTTTCTATCATAAGCATACAGAATATAATAATAATATGAATATCAGTTTACATTTTAAAATGCCTTGATGCCCTTGATATGAAATCCCCCCAACCCCCCTCTATCATTATAATATGAACTAGACACTACACTAACCTAATAATAAACACAACCAAAGTACAGCGAATAACTATACCGCTGACAAATGCTTTAACCAAGTAGACAAAATTATTCAAATACTAAAATTATAAGTTCTTCCCTAATGACCCATGATAACAATATAATATCACGAGATACATAGTACAGTGGGATTAAATGCGTCACAAGACACTAAAAACTACTAAGCAACTACAATATAAAATAATATATACTAAAAGTGTCTACCTTAATATAAACTTCAAGTATGTAATAGCACCCACTCAATTGTGCGTGTATCACCGTTTAAAGCAACTCGAAATTACACTATTAAGAAGTATAAGAGCATTGTGGATGCAATCGGAGCAGATTAAAGACGTAGCAATGAATTGCATTTTGAATACGCTACCCTCCACTTGCTTCAATTTACCTGATTAACTGATTACCTATTCATTACTTAGTTACAATATTATCAAATCACCTTGTTTTGAACATACTTGAATTTCTTTTAACCCTCTTTTTTAATGCTAGGATATAATGCATTTACGACATTGATATATCAGGCGATACTAAAATTTAATAAAGTTAATATTACTAAGTTTTCTGAAGGAATTTACATTTGATTAATCGAGAGGATACTTTAAATTTCTAAATAAACAAAAGTTCATATTTCTTTAGAAGAATATAACTTGACTTTTTGTTTAAAATTAGTTTATATATTTAGGAAATTCGTCCAAGACCGTAAACTTATACTATACCAAACTAATTGGCCGAATGAGCCCGAACTGTATAGCTGCTATAGACGTGTGGCAGCGTTAGCCTTTAATGTTTAGAGTCAGTGAAAATGATTCAATGAGGTATGAAATGAAGAATAGCCCTAGCTCTAACTATTTACCTTTGCTTTTGTTTAATACCTGCCAAACTGTATTACCCTCACAGATCAATCAAGTTGAACAGGAACGTTAGTACTAGTTAAAGTACGCTGCTGCAGCTTTCTATTCAACCGCACTATTGCAACACATGATGATGAAAAATACACATATAGTCCGTAGATGCTTAGCATATCCATACAAACCCCAAATCCAATTCTATAGGAAAATCTGTTAATTTTCACCAGACAATGCGTTATTCAACCCTTCTTTTATATACAATGCCTCCTCGACATATATCGAAACTACTTAGCTTATTAAACACCTACTGTTCAAAAAATATTTCCCAACATGCACATAGAAAACTATTAGACATTGTAAGTCCAATCGAGAAAAAGTAGTGTCTTAATTGTAAATATCAAGTACACGCAAACATAATACACAACAAGTTACGTTTGTAATTATGACAGCGTAAGCGGAATCAAAGCCACACGCACAGACCATCTTAGCCTTCAAATCAGGTGAAGTACTTACCCTAGCTTACAAATCATGACGTGAAGTAAATACCTATAAGCTTCAAATCAGCGGAAGATACTTACCTATAGCTTCAAATCAGGTGAAGTACAAAACAACAAAAAAAAAAAAAAACAAAAAAAAAAAAAAAAAAATTACATATAGCTTCAAATCAGTGTGCAAAGTCTATAACTTCCTTCAATGTATAGTTGTCCTGTATCAGTGAATATTGAATAGGAGAAAGAAATAATATTGACCTTATCCCCCCAGAGAGAACAAATTGTTATATATTTAAATGCACGTTGCAATTTAAGTTGTGAGTCTCAACTCTATCGTCTAAGGACATAAGTTAGTCTTATAGACAGAATATACATTTATAACAATAAAAGTTAACAGTCAACTATCACTTAAATTTGAAATTTTTAATGCACGGATCTAATTCCTGCCCTTCACAGTTGTCATCCGATTAGATATCAATTTTCAACATAATTGTCAAGAAAGGATATGGTCACTATGATCATATAGTAAAAGATACTCACTAACATGACGTATATTAGCATTACGCCACAATTAATTCCGAAATTATTACTTTTGAGATTTTCACTAAATCGCAAAATCCAAAAAATCCATTTTATTATTCGTTATTTTATTAGCTGATTGGTGTAAAAAACCACAGTGTGCGCCCCACGTATAGAAGATTAGCTATATACAGGACCATGACGTTACGATGTGCAAAGTCTGATAACAATCTGATAAAAACATGGCTCAGGAAGCAGTTTTCCAACAAAAACACACTACCGCGTTGCAGCACTCTGACAATAAATCACAGTGTTTGTACGAGACTGAACTCTAGCAAGGGGCATAAGACTAGTCTTGTACTAGCCGTATATATCCCTGGCTCTGTCTTGACTGCACTTCAATCAATATTCACCAATTAGATCTTACGATAGAGGTTGCCCTACCCAAATACCAGCGAGCGATCGTATATCCCGCTGCCATAGTAGGCCACATGCAGGTATACAAAATCCATAAAAATGTGTAGTCGCCGAGCTGACTGATGCATAGTGTCCCAGATTTAGCACATTTTGACTGCAAGCGAAAACCTATGCGCAAACTAAAGTCAGGATTGTCGGTGGTCGGGATCGGAACGGCGACTTTCCCGCCAAAAGTCTATCAGACCGCAGAGCCAGTGACAGCCTTTCTAATTAAGCCTCATAAGGCTACATATGTTTAGCGAACCATTGGAGTAGAAGCTGAAAATTCAAGTCTAATTTCAAAAAATGAGCGTCTTCACGAGTCAAAGTCGGGGGCGTTACCGTCAGCGCCAAAGTAGGCCCCAAAAAGGGTCCAAATCATATTTAAAATTTATATACTTTTTCATACTTTCTTTTATTTGTTTTTTTATGCCCCTATATAAGTATACATGATTAAAACATCACGAAACGTGTATAAAATAAGTTAAGCACAAAAAAGAATATCACTTTTAACAAAGAGCTGCGTTGGCTGTTAAGACCGATCAGATGCCCCCAAAAGGGGGCCCATAAAAGTACAAACTCTGCCCTTCCGAGGTATATGTAGATTCAAACATACGTCATTTCACAAGTGAAAATACCAGAAAACGCAATAATTCACTCGTCAGATCGGGCTGCGTTGGCGTATGACCCCCACAGACGCCCCAAGAGCCAGGCCCCCACAAAAAAGTCAATCCGCCCCTCATGAGGTATACGCTGATTCAAACATACCGTCATTTTATAAGTGAAAATTTTAGCAGAAAAACGAATATACTCGTAAGGACGGCCTGCGTTTGCGGCTGATACTGACCGTTAGATAGCCCCCAAAGTGCCGGCCCCAAAAAAGTCAACTCTGCCCTCATGAGGAGACGTGATCAACATAAGTCATTTTATAGTGAAAATTACACTCCACAAACGAATAAATCGTCAGACGGAGCTGACATGGCCGTATCGACCCCACAGACCGACCCCCAAAGTGCGGCCCCCCAAAAAAGTCAAATCTGACCCTCAATAGGCTAGTACAGTGATATCAAAACATCACGTCATGTTGTTTTAAAATAATTAACAGGAAACGAATATCATTCGATCAGACGAGACTGCGTGGGGCTTGAACCGTTAGGTAAAACAAAGTCGGGCAGCCACAAAAAGCAACTGCCCTACACAAGGTAAACATGATTCAAACACACGTCATTTATAGAAAATAATACCAGAAACGAATATCTACTCGTAGACTTCTTTTTCAGACTGGCGTTGAAGGTCTTTCGACCCGCTTAAGTAACCCCCGAAGGGACCTCAAAAGGTTGATTTATGTCCCCCCCCCAATAGGGTAAACATAATTCAAACATAACGCTCTTTTATAGATGTCAGTTACCAAGAAATCGAATATTAATTACAGTCATGGTGCGTACTTCGCGTTGGGCGCTTTTGACGTTTTTTAAGTGTACCTCCAAAGTGGCCCAAAGATGTCAACATTGCTTTAAGACTGTTGGCCAAGCTCGCGGCCAACATTTTTGTACATATGTTAAATAAGCCCACGTAAAAGCATGCTTGATCACAAATCCCTCTAATTTCTACATACAGCAACTACCCGCCACTTTAAAATAACCAAATCAATTAGCCAAAGAAATCTAGTATTTTGGGAGCGCCTGTTCAGAAGAGGATGAGCCGTTATGTCGTCTCCTACAATAGCCCATTTTGAGATTTCAAATAATCTATCTCCTACACAAATTCGGTAAATTTCTACAAATTAACGTGCTGTCAAAATTATACGGTCAGTTAATATAGAAAAAGTGCAGCAATATGAAAAATGCTGCCTAGAACCCTATACACATTGATCTACTTAACATATTTGTTGCCAAAACACAACCGATAGGACCACGATAGAGCCCTCCAAAGTGATCAGAAGTACCAGACTTTATAACCTCTGCGCTCTGCGTCAAGACCTAAGGTTTTCCGAGCTTGCCCCAGAGCCATGCAGCCTCTGCTAATCGTAAAAGGCGATCGCAAGAGAAAAAGATCCACCTCGCAAACATCAGCCTAGCAAGATGGGTAGTAATATATATACTCCCCGCAATCTTTTATTGTTTGTTTTTTTTTTTTGCTTTTTATATCTTTATATAAAGAGACGAGCTCTGGCAATCGTCGTCGGGGACCTTGCCCCCTATCCCTTGACTATTCTCCGAACGACGAATGACCATGACATTAATGAACGATGACAAAGACGATGATCGACCGCGCACGTGAGAGACCCCCTTATCCTCCCCTTCACCTGTGGATGCGTTTGACAGAATAGCCGCGCCCCTCCCCACCCCCCTCCTAGCTTGAGTGTGCATATTATGACCTAACGTAGACACGTCCCTAATCCAATAATACCAAAAAGTCTATAATGTATAAATAATTGAAACATTCGGCATTCATATAGTAAAGCGTGACATGAAAAAAGATATAAACTCATCATTATTTATCATTTATGTGGGTATTCTATGTCAGGCCATATTTAATAGTTATATATACATTTATATATATATATATATATAGTATCATATATATACTAGTTATATATATATAATGTCATACTATAATATGTTAAACCTTGGTATCTTATTGTACGGATGACAATGACGCCTGTTAAATTGGTCAACCATAGACAGAAATTCCCCCTTCCTCCCTCTTCTGCCAATAATGGATATAATATAATAGAGATGTAAATACAGGACCAAGATGCGGTTACTCATGACATACTGTTTTTTTTTTTGTCCCCTTCGCTCACTTGATTGAGATATGCAATGCCTATTTAGAAGGAGAGAATTTCGATGAGGATGATGTTAGAACATATATGTAGTTTCGGAAGCAGCGCTACAGTAGATGGACGAATGTGATTACAGTTATTAATTTTTCACAATTATATTATTCTAATGCCCTCATATTGTACTAATGCAAAAGGATTTGACCATGTTTCAACGCATGTAAAATGATTATTCACGTATGTTATGAGATGCATGGATGATGATTACTATATAAAATGTTTAAAGGTAACAATGCTACAGTGATACGAATGTGAGTTAAAAAGTTTGAATATTGCAAGTATAACATACCAAACACTTCTATACTATCCTAATCTATCAATTTGCTTTGTAACTATAAAACACCTGATTGCATGATTTCAACCCCCCCAATTCTTAACTTGTGATATGATGATGATTACTTGTCGAAGATTACCTTTTTTACTATAAATTTGACAAAAAGAACAAAAAATTAAACCATACTGATGATAACGAATGTTAGAATCGGAAGCTTTGAGTGTTTTGTGTGTGAGTGTTAATTATGACTTACCAATTTATATATTCTAAACCCTACAATTGTTTGTAACTTATAAAAACTAAGTTGTGCCATAGATTCAACACATATATTCAAAAGATTATATGCGCTTAATAAGTGTTATTCATATGAATGCAATAATTACTTTACGTAATTAATGCACGGAATATGATTCATTAATGTCTTCATAAAAAGTAAATGATATAGTTCAATGCATTATATTGTATGTTCATACAATATGTCCAAAAGTTTCAGTCTAGATCTAAATGTGATTTAAAAGTCAGCAAAACCGTCATAGTATCATAGCAACAAGGCAGTAATTAAGCACAAACGCTTCATGGTTAAAAATAAAATGTACAAAACTCTATTACAGTTCTAACACCCCTAACATCCAACTAATACATTACACATTATAAATTAAAATTAACATTTAAATAATTTACATAAGACGAAGTATAACGTAGTCTTCCTGATTTAGCATGATCTATAATCTCCAAAAAATAGATAAAACGTGGTAGTTAGCAGGCTCAATGACCCAAAATATGCATAAACATCATGACTACATTATTCCCGCCACGAATCCGATTAAGATCACATAGATTTCGTAAGCTATCGAGACAAAACATGTTTTTTGAACATATTTTTTTTGTGGCGGGAGGGGAGGGATGGGGGGAAGCTAGGCGGGTAATGGGCCGTCAAACACAGCGGTCGTAGGGGGGTGGGGGGGTGGGGGGGGGGGGCGGGACAGTCTCAGACCAAGTGATATTCTTTTCCGAGCGTAAATTTACTAATATATAATTGCCTGTAGTAGATGATGACATTTTGAGGCCCAATTCGGAGGGGGATGTTCCGTCTGACGGTCAAGTGCGCAACCCAGATCGTCTGACGAAACTAAGTATAGTCCCCGGGGGACAATTTTAACCTTTAAAATGAGTATGTTGAATCATGAATACATTAGAGGTGCAGATTGAACTTTTTGACGGCCCACTTCGGCGGGCGTTGACGGATCCAGAAGCCCCAACGCCCAGCCCCGCTATAGACGCAGTGATATCGTTTTCCTGGTAACTTGCTCTATAAAAGACGCTAGCCTATGTTTGACTATGTAGTATCCTACGGGGGCAGACTAGTGACTCATTTTGGGCGGCCACTTGGGCGCTTATCTAAAGGTGTCAAGCCCTAACGCCCAGCTGTCTGACGAGTGATATTCGTTTTATGGCTACCTTTATCTATTATAAATGACGATATGTGAATCATTCATAACTTATGAGAGGCATATTTGTCTTTTTCTGGCGACGGCTCACTTTGCGAGCGTATACTCCCCCCTCTTTTAAAAAAAATTATAATACTAATAAAAGAAGAAACTTAAAACCCCCTCCCCACAAAAAAATAATCTAAAAAAATAAAAAACCCCCCCCCTTTAAAAATTCAAATCACCAACCCATAAAAATACAAACAGAAAATAAATTACAATATATATAAAAACATTAATTAAAATAAAAAAAAAAAAAAAATTCCAAAAAAGAATAAATAAACAACCCCTAAAATAAAAACAAAAAACAACTTTAAACATCATACCAAAAAATAAAAAAAAAAAAAAAAATACAAAATAACCTTTAATATAAAAAAAAACCCAAAAAAAACATTAAAGAAAAAGGCGTCAAAGCCCAACGCAGCCGATCTCGGCGAATGCATATTCGTTTATCCTGCCGCTAACTTTTTATACAACATGACGTATAGTCTTAAATCATGTATACCTATTTGAGGCAGATATTGACTTTTATTTGGGTGGCACCCTTGGCGGAGGTCTGTGGGGCAATGAGCCCACAGCAGGCCCGGTCTGACGGAGTAGATTATTAGTTTTACTGGTATTATCACTATAAAATAGACATAAATGTTTTAATCAGTATATCTTATGAGGCCAGAGTGATTCTTTTATCTTAGGGAGCACTTCTCGGAGGCACCCGGCGTCTGCCTGCACGCGTCAACGCGCCGCAAGCAGCTCCTTAGTACAGCCTAATAATTCTTATTTTTGGGCTAAACTTATTTATTAAATAACTTTTAAATTAACTATTATGATGTTTCGCTATGCTTTTTTTTTTTTTTTTTTTTTATTTTTTCACTATCATGATACTTAATAGGGCCAGATTTGACTTTTTTGGGAGCCCCACTTTGGCAGCCCGCTATGACGCGGCTAAACGCCCCCCCACGTTGACTCGTAAGCACGCGCGATTTTTTGAAAATGACTCGGAATTCCGCCTTCTACTCCAAGCGCTCCAAACATACTGTACCTTAAATCGAGACCCCAATAGAAACTGTCACTGAGCTCTCCGCTTTACTATGGGTCCATTGTTACCGCTATGAGCCTACCCTATGTTGGCCTAAGCCAGCGGATACACGAGCAATATGTATCTCTATAACAAGTTCTTGAAAAACACTTTTCGTTACATTACATTAAAATGATAGCCTCATGGAAGTTTTTTTTTTTTTTCCAGTGTGTTGATGACACATGAAAAATATACAAATTGTTACTGTTTATGAAATTTGTTTCCGTGCTAGTCCTTCAACTACGCGTAACTAGAAACATGTTTTCAAACTTGTTTGTTAAACATGTTGCTCGCGTGTCGCTGGCTTTAGGGTAGGTACATCATCGGGTAACCAGTTTAAAAAAAATAATAATTATAATATTCACGATGCATTCTACGCTCAAAATGTAATTAAATATATATAAAATCTCAGCCTGACGCATCCAAAATAGAGTGGAAAAATTAATATGCAGGTTACCAGATTTGTATAGCCCTCTACATACGATTTCTAAGGTAAACAGTAAACACTTAAGATTTTGCCAGCACTTCCAATTGTAATGCTGCCGTCCGTGGTGGCACTTACGCGTTTCCAAGCAAAGATAGATGGCAGCACTAAAACGCAACATGTCGGACCGATCGGTGATAGAGGCGAGCTGCTTACGGCGGGCGCTGTATATTCAGTTGGCTTCAACTTGATTTTTGTTATATTTCTGATCATTTTCAAAAACATTGTGGATTATGTCATATCGTCCGCGTATTTTATTAGTAAAATTCGTAAGTTTTGGAGATCTGCTTTATTAAAAACGGGAATTTAATCGCATTTTAAATTACAACAAATAATTGAGATTATTTTGATGATATTAGCTCGAAAAGAACTAACCACACTGTTAAACTATTAAATACAGAAACAAGTGTGTCAAATAATGTTGAATGATGAAGATCGATGATATTTTGCCAAGAAAATGTTGCGCACCAATACTAATAATTTCAATAATTTACTATATCTAAAAATCAAAAGCTTCTAGCAAATTATAGCCTTACACTTGTTTTGCACGTTTTCTACATCGTTTTACAATGTAAACGCAATCGAAGTAGGCCTATATATATTTATCTACTATACACTTAGGTCTACCGTTTTTTTAAAAGTATACATTTTAATAAAAGTAGGCCTATTGAGGCCTGATGGCCTATTTTTATTATTGTTTTGTATGTCAATAATGGCATGACGCGTCATTCTGCAGACAGCTTTAAAATCTTGTAGGTCATACCATTATACTTATTCTATTGTAATAATATAAATCGTATTTATTATGATATTATGTATAATATATTACGCAATAAATGAACAATGACGGTAAACGGTATATGTGGGCCTACATTAATTATACAAGGTAGAAAAGGAGTTGGGACTTGTGCATAAGCCCTAATACAATTACTAGGCCTATTATTATTTTTGTTTTTGTTTTGTTATTACTTATTATTATTATGACTTTATTTATATTAAATTATCATAATAAAACTAAAGAAGTATATCTCAATTAAAAGTGCCATAAGAAGCGAGCGATACTGTATGTGTGTGTTTACTATGAGTTGTGAACATTCTTGACGGTTTGAATTTGATTTAGTATTTATCGTACCCTGTTAGCCTATATTTAGTATACAGCCTATAAATACCAATGATTTATTATGATATTACAATAAGAGAATTGTAATATGGATACAAATGCCATCCTCGGTGTCTCATGAGTGCATGGGGCGCAGGTCTGAATATTATATTATTCTGGTGGACACTGGACATGGTCACTGGACGAAGTGTATGGCTCTACGAGGACGTGGGTTCAAATCCCGCTTAAAAGGCGTCCTTCATCCTCATCTATCACCACTCATCGTCTCAAATAGTTTAAGTGATATCAATCAACATCATCATATAACGGCCCCCCTCTACATGACTAGTAAAACAGCTCACCCATATCGTGGACCGTATCTCATCCATGGAGTTTTCGGTTAGGTGCAGATATACCTCCACTACACGCAACAAAGTGCACTTAGTTGCACGACCTTGTTCATGAACACAAGGTCACGCACTTGAAAACACTAGGTTACATTTCTATGAGAACCTTTGAAGTAGTTTCATTCATTTCCAATGAATATAATTGACTGCAGTGCATGAAAGTTTACTATTAGTAGTGGCTGAGCGATGGCGGCTAGTTGTATCCCGGTTCTTGAGGTCGCAGTTCTCATTCTCACCGCAGACTTTCAATTGAAGGTTTATTTCTACAAGGTCCTCGAAATATGCGGGGACTTATTGGATATTTATTTCAAACGCAAACTTTCCAAATATACTTGAATTGAATATATTTTGTTAGTTACGTATTCATTCATCAACGACGATGACTATAATAATAATAATAATAATAATAATAATAATAATAATAATAATAATAATAATAATAATAATAATAATAATAATAATAATAATAATAATAATAATAATAATAATAATAATAATAATAATAATAATAATAATAATAATAATAATAATAAAAATAATAATAATACAATATTCCTCAATCTCATTAATCGGGAAACACTCAAACATCAACGACGATGACGATAATAACAATACTATATTCCTCAATTTCATTAATCGGGAAACACTCCCTTAACCTCACGTTAGCTTTTTCGGTAAATTAGTTAGGGGTCATCCGACCGGCAATCGGGAGACCCAATGCAAACACGGGTGAAATGGATTTTTTAAATTCTATAATAGACCAAACAAAATTATTATTATTTTGTTTTTGTGTTTCGGAAAATGTCAAGAAAAACAAGTTGACGTAATCACAAGACCAGCAAGACCAGCACTTTATTTCAACTACGGGAGTATATGAACAGATGTTTTTAAATTTAGGTCTCTAAGGTACCTAGGTGGTTATAAGGGCCGACACCATCCATGTTACCTGTTGCTTGGGAACTAGTGGTGCACATATTAGGGATACATACTATAAATGATAATGAGAATAACGGATTGCATGTATTCTGAAAAAAAGTCTCCAAAATCATAAGTTTCTAGTGTTCTAGTTTCTGGTAATTAGACGAGTGAGCGCAGCGAACGTAGTCTACAACGCTACTCGATCGGTCCTTGGTCGTGATTAATTCTGTTAAATGTTAAATGTTAAATGTTAAATGTTAAATGTCTGTCTGTCTGTCTGTCTGTCCAGGCTCATACGGCCGAACGGCCAAATAGACCGAGCTGAAATTTTAAACAGACATCAGTGACCAGGTAACTGAGAACTGCTAACAAAATGAGCACAATCTGTTATGATTTAAACCTGCAAGAAATAAAAAACTGAAAAATTCGTTGAAATGTATGGGAATTATTTTAACGACAATGGTTTTCATTTTGAAATAATATATTTTGTTTGTTATTTACCTGGCTGTGAAATGCCGTGTCCAAGGTTAATCGAATGTTGGACGTCAAGGTACCCCCAAATTCCGCTCGTAGATTGAGTAAACCTTGCAATATTTCACGTATTTCCTACTGGCCATGTTTTCCGTAGTATTGTCACAGATGATGGACTACACTGCGTTATATGCATTTCAAAACATGTTAAATAATTTAAAAAATACAATCCAGAAATTACAAAATCTTTCCCGACCATTAAACCCACGTCTCCCACATTTCGGCTATAAGTGCGCTTTAGCCAACTCGACTAGGTAAACGCCAAAGTCGTTGTTAGACGAGTAGCAAGTCATGTGTTGAGTACACGAGAACATTTGCATTTAAGTTTGATAATTATATCGGTATAGATAATAGGGTTTTAAGTTGAGTTGGTATAAGGGCACGTCAACTGTAAGGTAATAATGCACCACTTTAGTCTATGATAAGCTAGGGAGACCTTAGGTAGGTAAATAATAAATTGATAAATGGGCTTAAATGTGTAGGTTCTATTTTAACAACAATTTTTTTTCGGGAAAAATTATAATTTTTGGAATGTCAAGAGGTGCGCGGCACTGGCCAAGATGCATCGAAACTTGCACGCTCAAGATTACCCAAAACTCCGCACGGAGATTGAGTAAACCTTGCAATCTTAGCTCGTTCTCGTACTGGCTATGTTTCTTATACTATTCTGCAATGTTAAAACACTACAGAAATTATTTATTTATTTGTAATTAATATTATTAACCTAGATGGTTGGCATGCGAAATAAAGTACGATGTATATGAATTATCCCATACAATTTTTATGTCTTTTGTAATTTTTTATACTATACAAATTTGCGTTCAGCGACAGAAGATACGATTGGTTTGTGCATGGACTTAAAAAATTACATCCATGGTTGTAGAAACTCCATTGAGATTCGTGGATCTTGATCACTGCCTTGGTACAAAAAATTAAAGATCAAACAGGAATAATTAAAACATAGTATGGGCCGTGTTAATTTGTTTATTTTTGCAAACAAAACACATTCTACACCGCCATTAATTGGCGTGCTTTCTGTTTGGTTATAAAAACTAGGGAAACGCCAAAGTCGTTGTTAGACGAGTGAGTGAGCCATGTGTTGAGTACCCGGTAACATTCCTTTTCTTCCCCCTACCTTTGGCCTCCCTAGCCTATCATAGGCTACAGTGGAGCATTATGGCCTAAGCTATGACCTTAACTTACCCTATTATACCCTATTATTATACGAATATTATAATCAAACTTAAATGCAAATGTTCCGGCGCACTCAACACATGGCTCACTCACTCGTCTACAACGACTTTGGCGTTCCCTAGTATAATATTGCAAACTTAACATTCCGCGTTTTTATAGTAGCTCAATTCGATCCCACACTATTTATGAGCGAAAAATGTCGTGTTGAAAAAATTGGCACAATTTTTACTGACATTCGATCGATTGATTATCGATCGATAACACAGTCACCTTTTCGATAATCGATATTTTCTATTTGATCGTTGTGCATCCCTGTAAGGCCTAGGTACTTGGTCGCGTCGTGTGAGACGAGAGCTTTCTGTTGCGCTTGGTAGCTAGTGCACCTGATGGTATCTACACGAGTATCATCCGTGAGCGATGAATGCAAGCAGATTGGAGTACCTAATGTTGGCCAAGTCTCAACTCTCAAGGCAGATGGTTTCACCCTCGCCTATCAGCTGATCATCTTCACGAGTCATCGTACCGGACCCCATAAAACCAACAATTTGTATATCATTTCCATACCTTTAGTGGATTTGATCTCTTTTTCGAATGGGGGGGGGGGGGACGGTGGGAATGATGATCTTTTTTTCTTCTATATGATTCTCTGTATAACCAGCCACAGGTCAGCACACCCTATAGGTAGGCCTACTCTACTGCAACTAGTTTTGAACGGCTGAATGGATGTTGAACATTCTGAAGCGTGGGGGGGGGGGGGTCACTGGGGAGAGTGTGGGGGGATTGCCCTTATCGAGGGTAACCTATACACCTGTTTCACAAACCTTAACAAATATAGTCAATTTTCGTTCTACCAAGCTTTTCACCTTTAATTTTTTACTGTGTCTTCAAACTTCGTCAAACTTCAATAATAAGTAATTATGTATTCTAATTTCTAACTACGATGAATTTTTGTGAAAACTTTTTTAAGTATAGGCCTATATTTAGATTAGAACGTCAGATGTATTTATAAAGCACAATTCATTATTTTCAGTTATAATTCTACCGTTAGGAATTTGAAGTACACCGTGATCAAGGATTTGGCTTGCAGCTTTTTATGTCGACTTTCCATCAATCTAAACAAGCTTTGTAAATAAAGTCTAGAAAATCCGTTCTATTCCATTATTTACATTTTACAATCATAGTTACTTACTTTCAAGGTAATTGGTATTGATTTAACGTTTGTGCAAGGAAATCTGTCCGCTCTGCCATTCTTTTTGAACTCGGACAAGGTCTCTGTATTGTCCTTGCCTTACCTTCGAATGATGAAAGCCCCCCAACAGTCAGCTCCAACAATCTACTTCATAGACAACTAGATACAAGGGGTGCTCTAAACATTTGGATCTTTTTTGAGGCTCGGTTCGAACTTTTTGTTTCACGATTTCTATAATTCTTCAGTTCTTCAATCAAAAACACAACCCATGGAATCTTGTTGCGTGTGTTTGATTCGATTTTTTTTCTTCTCCTTATTGTTTATGTATGTAGTTGTTACACCTATAGATATTGGTAAGCTCCATAAGGAAAATACTGAGGCCGATCATACGAGTCATACATAATGGACCAGGTAGTGTTCAGTTAATTGACATTCTAAGGAACTAATTACCGTCTCTAAAAAAAAAAAATACACAATATTAGAATGTATGAGAAACTTTTTATGCCCTACCTAGTCTTACTTGATAAGTGGATGATACAAATATAAAACATGCGTGAATAATGTAATTGTTGTCCGTGCTAAATGAATGAGTGTGGCGTGAAAACATAATATTATTATATTCCGGATATTTGTAGGAAAATAATTAACAAAGTAAATAATTAATCATTTAAAAATACAAAAATAAGTTAATGGTGATAGCATTATTGTTATTAACAATATCATTATACGTATATTATCAAAACATCTGAGACATTATACATAAATAAATACATTTGTTGTAGGATGCCCGCTGTAGGACACATCAGATTTAACCGGTGGTGACCCTCTTAGGTGACTAACTAGGTATTGTTGCGGATAGGACAATTGTGAAGGGATGTCCGAGGTCTGTTTAAGAGAACTCAATCCCTTCATTCGCATTAACGACTGAGGAAAACCTAAAGAAAACCCTTTTCAGTCAGGATTGCTGGTCTCGACGGGATTAGAACCCGAGACCTCCTGAAACAGAGTCGCGCGCTTAGCGCTCGAGCCAACACTGTCGGTGAGACATTATAGTTCCTAATCTATCATACGGCAGGGATATATAATGGGAGTATATAGGGAGTATAACCAGTTTGTTGTAGATTTTTTTTATGACGAGAGTAAATCATAAATTCTCAGGTAATATTAATATCCCAGAAACGTGTATATCGTTTTTTTAATGAGTGACCAAACAAAACGAGAGAAACCGTGTACTGTTTTGGTTGAGGGACTGGAGATACTAAGCCATGAATATTGTATCCCTCTTCCTTAGAACACACAAATAAACGTAATTAAGTTTTTGTCTTCTTAAATACATGTAATTGTTACAATTGGCATGAAAAAATTAATTATATCTCCAGCTCCAATAGACGTTTCTCAACTTCTCGCGAGCAGTTCACTAACTCATTCAATAAGATGCAGCTCTGTAATTCGCCGGTGAAATCCGCCTTAATTCCTTGACTTTTATATTCAACGGGAAATGAATAATTTCCTTTCTATTCCTATTTAATTTCTAGCATCGTGCACAAATGTGATGAATTGGGCAATGACTGTTGTTTTTTTAATTCTCTTTCCAAGCAGCACGACTTGATTCTTTGTTGGGTAATTATTCATCAGTAGAAAAATTCACCGTTATCGCTGAATTGAAAGTATTGTCAACACTTGAGACCATATACACCAACAAGTTATCTAAATCTAGGCTATCGAGGCGGTCGGCAGTTTACTTTACTGCGTTTCAAAACTAAAGGGATTGTTGGTGGACGATGTCGATGCAATCATGATGCTGTTATGAGCAATGGACCCTACATTACGAGCTCAAGTGTTAGCGATGGTAAAAACAAGCAAAATACGAAGCGCCTTCTGAACATGTAATAACGCCTGCAGTTCATTTCTCGATTTGTTTAGTTGTTCCGGTTGGGGCGGACTTTTTTTAAATTCTGAATTGTAGTAAATAATGCCTGCAGTTCAGTTTTATGAGCATTGCTGCCCGTTTGCTGGGCTAACAACAATAAAAAACAAATATGATAATGCAAAGATCGTCTTGAGGTCCTGGTTCATGTCTTGCAGTACTGGCTCATGTATTGCGGTACTGGCTCATGTCATGCAGTACTGGCTCATATCTTGCGGTACTGGCTCATGTATTGTGGTACTGGCTCATGTCTTGTGGTACTGGCTCATGTCTAGCGGTACTGGATCATGTCTAGTGGTACTGGCACATGTCTTGTGGTACTGGCTCATGTCTAGCAGTACTGGTTCATGTCTAGTGGTACTGTTTCATGTATTGCGGTACTGGTTCATGTCTTGCAGTACTGGCTCATGTCTAGTGGTACTGGTTCATGTTTTTCGGTACTGGCTCATGTCAAGCGGTATACTGTCTCATGTCTTGTGGTATGGCACATGTTTAGGGGTTTACTGGCTCATGTCTTGTGGAAACTGGCTCATGTCTAGCGGTACTTGCTCTTTGTTAGTGGTACTGGTCATATCTTGTGGGTACTGGCTCATGTCTAGCGGTATACTGGCTCATGTCTAGCGGTACTGGCTCAGTCTAGCGGTACTGGTTTTATGTCTAGTGGTACGGGCTCATGTCTAGCGGTACTGGTCATGTCTAGCGGTTACTGGCTCATGTAGCGTAGGGCTCATGTTAGCGGTACTCATGTCTCTATGTTGTCTAGCGGTACTGTGCTCATGTCTAGCGGTATGGTCATGTCTTGTGGTACTGACTTATAAAATAAGACAGTCACTTGTTAATCGGTATCGATCAGTTCTTTACTCTTTCGTTCTATATAATATCTGTCTCATATTGTGTTTTTTCTTCTTTAAAATGAAGTTGTTTTTATCCAGGAAACTATTATGCACGATGAACCACCAGTTTAAAACTTTCAGGTTTCTCAACAAGGATATAGCAAAGCCGTTCAGGTAACATACAGAAATACCGGTTAATACATTTGATCGTGAAAATAGTACATAAACACGTCCCAAAAACTGGGTGACAACTCTCACTAAATCCAGCCCAAGATGGGCAAACACGTCAAATGTAGACCACGCGCGCGTCGTAGAAAAACATTATCGACTGCGCGAAGGAACTGCTTTGTTAATTGCTTGGCAACAGGGAGGGTAAAATGGGAGTAAGATATTTTGATTTGGTCATAGGCGTGCGCAGGGGGGGGGGGGGGGCTTGGCCCCCCATTAGGCCTAGAAATATTATCAAAATAATTCATCAAGTTTAATAATTGACAAAAAAAAATAATTAATTTGAAAAACGTCTATATGACCTACTTAGTTTTCCGTATCTTTTAGACCTACCTACTTTTTTCTCTCATCATCTTACTTTCAAATAAGTTCTACTAGGAAGCTTCGCAAACGCTTTTTCAGGCGCTTGTTGGATGAGCGTAATTTTTTTAAACGAAAAAAACGTAAAATTGCGATTTCATGAGAAATTATTTTTCGATTGCGCTCAAATTTCACACCAATATATGAATTCATAAAATTAAGGTTCTGTCAAAAATAATAACAATTGGACAAAACATGTAGGTGTTATAAGTCGAAAAAATGTTTTAAAAATCGAAAAAAATCGTAAAATTGCGATTTTCATAAGAAAACATTTTTCGATTGCGCTCAAATTTCACACGAATATATTAATTCATAAAATTAAGGTTCTGTGAAAGAATAATTTAATGAATAAAGCATGTAGGTGTTATAAGTCGAAGATTTTTTTTTTAAATCGAAAAAAATCGTAAAATTGCGATTTGAATGAGAAATAATTTTTCGATTGCGCTCAAAAACGTGGCAGTTCTAAGTTCAGAGATTTCGAAGGCCTCCAGAAAAATTTCAGAGCAATTGGAGTTTTGGTTTAGCCGGAATCGTGTTAACAAACTGACAAAAATACAAACAAAAAAAACATTCCGGATTTTTTTCTCCAGTGTAGTGATATAGAATCTTCGCTTCGCTCGCTACGCTCATCCAATAACATAAATGCCAAAAGGTATTAAGTGGAAATAATAGACATTGTTACTCTCAAATACGTTTTTAAGACCCCCCCAAAAAAGTAACCCCCAAAAATGTCGCCTCCGGAGACTTGGGCTACGCCCCAGACCCCCCTGCTACACCTCCACCATTCCTCAGGTCTGAATGGAAATCCTGTGGCCATGAGCGCCCGGAGGACGGGGGGCAAGTGGGAAAACTCCCATGGACAAAGCACATGAAATAAAAATTTTGGATCAATCAATTGAAACTACTAGGAAAACGCTTAAGTCCCGCCGCGTTGTTGGATGAGCGTAATTGGTGCATTGAGCTGCCATGTGTTATGCGGATTTTCTGTTGTTCTGTGAAAAAAATTACTAAGTTGAAGATTTTTAAAATTAAATTAAATTAAATTAAAAATTAACTTAAATTTTAAATTTTTTTAATTAATCGTAATTAAAAAGGAAAAAAAAATCGTAATATTGAAATTTTCTTAAGAAATAATTATTCGATTGCGCACAAATTTTACACGAATATAAAAAATTTATGAAATTAAGGTTCTGTGAAAAATCATTACAATAGGATAAAGCATGTAGGTGTTATAAGTCAAAGAATTGTTTTAAAAAAAAAAAAAAAAAGCGTAAATAGAGATTCTCATAAGAAATAATTTTTTGATTGAGCTCAAATTTCACACGAATATATAAATTTATAAAATTAAGGTTCTGTGAAAAAATCATTATAATCGAACAAAGCATGTAGGTGTTGTTCGTCGAAGAAATTTAAAAAAAAATCGGAAAAAATCGTAAAATTGTGATTTTCATGAGAAATAATTTTCCGATTATGCTCAAAAACGTGGCAGTTCTAAGTTCAGAGATTTCTAAGACCTCCATAAAATTTCATCGCAATCGGACTATCGGTTTAGCCGGAATCGTGTTAACAAACAGACAAAAATACAAAAAAAAGAAAGAAAGAAAGAAAGAAAGAAAGAATAAAAAGAAAAAAAACATTCCGGATTTTTTTCTCCAGTGTAGTAAAATGGAATCTTCGCTTCGCTCGCTACGTTCGTGCGCTCATCCAAAAATTTAAAAATTAGAAAAGTGCGAGGAAATTTTTTTGAAGGTTTCCTTTAAAATTCCTTTTCATTTCCTCCGTTTCGAGTATTGACTGCACAAAAATTTCATAATTTTGGTATTATATTCAGCCCACTACTTTTTTTCTAAAACCCACCAAACGCATTTTAAAAAACTGATTTTCAAAATTTTCACCTGCGGCGCTGTTGTTGGAGTTTTTTTTTTCCCCCCGTCGTCAAAAATTTTTCCCCCCGTCGTCAAAAATTCCTGCCCCCCCCCCCCCCCCCCCCCCCCCTTGTAAAATCTCTGCGCACGCCTATGGATTTGGTCATGGTTTTGTAGAAGCGCTCCAATTCTGTGCTACTGCGGAAAGTGATTGGCTGCTATGTCTGGGAGTGAAGGACTTGCCATTTTACTTGTGGCAAATGTCGTACAACTGACTGATAGTAAAATAATCATTTAGTAAATAAGTTATTATAGTTTGCATACATTGCTTATTATAATTATATGCACATTTTGTAGAACTTGATTACAATATATTTTAGTATAGTGTTTCAAATGTTTTTATTTTATTTGTCAGTTTCATGTTCCACACAGCAAAAATAAAATAAAAATAAAATCTGATATCCCTTATAATTATTTAGATTTTTCTACAAATCAATTCAATCAAGACAAAAATGTCGAAAATACGCTTTGCTGACTCACCAGATACACTTTCATGATGAAATGCAAGAATTGAGAATGAACATTAATTGGTATGAATATGATATCGACCGTTACAGCCACATCTAGTATTAAAGATTCCTGATTGGATTTAGCAGTGGTGCATTTGGTAAATTCAATTTAAAGTAATTAAAAATAAATGATAGGCTCAATTGATTATCGGTGTGCAGAAAGTTTCTCAATAGTCTAGTGTGTACGGGTGTGCAAGAACCATGAAACTATAAAACTTGGCACGCACTTCACGAGCTAAGGCGAAACCTGCAGCTGTTCAGGTGGTGGGAAGCCATTGTACAGGGTATCTCACACGCATTGCGCTCGGCAAGACAACAGACAAGGAAGAGAGAAGCCAACCGAGACTCGAACCTAAATACAACATCATGCAGTGGCGGATAAAGGGGCAATCGCCCCTCCCCCCATAAGATTCCGATTTTGATTGCGCAGCCAATCATTACCATCACCTCTTATGTCTATTTCGACGTTTAATAATTTTTGGTCTCGGAAAGTTGCAAATTGGCATTTTCTTTCGCCACTGACGGGTGGAACTTTCAAACAGACCCTTGCACTGGTTTCGAAAAACCGAGCCCCCCCCCCCCCCCTAGATACGCTCCTGCTTCCAAGTTCCTTTATAATATGAAAAGCTTGAAAAACGTCTCCACACCCCCCCCCCCCTCGATGAATCAGGGCTAGATCCGGTTGGCGGTTTATTTATTTTTTTGTTTATCCTTGTTATTACATTCAACAACATGAAACGGCGGAGCCTTGCTGTAGCACGTGAAACTATAACACGGCACATGTAGTTGGTTCTCCCACAAGTGCTCCTTACACAATCAGAAATCGGAATCAAAGATATTTTTTTCGGATTTAACATGATCTGGTGTTTCTCAACTTGACAATGATATTTTCGTGTACATCAACAGAGTTTCAGAAAAGCTGCTTGTTCGCTCCAATTTAGTTGTTTGTATTTACTCGGCAATTATTGTCCCTCGGCCTCTCATACTCTGTTATTCATCTCAAGCTTGTCCTGATCAGCTGGACTACCCCCTTTATCCCTTCACTCTCTTCTCGACATACTTTTGTCTGCTAGTCTAAAGTTCGGTTGTGTCCAGTACAGTATCTGTGCAAAACCTGCAGTTTTACGACCAAAAGTTCAAGTTCTACTGCCCGGAAAACTTCGACTCCAAACAGTTTTATTTCATCGTCTCTAAATCATTAGTGTTCTTCATTCTTTCATTCATTGTTTCTCTCCATGTTCTATTCTTCCTCTTCCTAAGTTCCTAGCCACGGTTCTTTATTGTCAAGATGTGTTCGTCACTCGCCGGCACACGCACAATCAGTGTTGAATTCAGACTTTTCATCCCGGGGGGGCTATTTAAGATCCCGGGGGTATTACATAGGGACCAAGCACGGGGGGTTTGGGGGGCGAAGCCCCCCAACAATAGCGCCGCAGGCGAAAATTTTGAATATCAGGTTTTTAGAGTGCGTTTGGTGCGTTTTAGAAAAAAAGTTGTGGTCTGAACGCAATACCAAAATAATGAAGTTTTTGTGTGTTGTGGTCGCTAAAAGTTCCTAAATATCCGCTAGATTTAACCTTCAAACTGCTAGATTCACAAAACGGTCATTTAAGCAACGAAAACAAATACAATATTTTCCAAACAGGGTGAAAAACTGTTGTTTTTTTTACCAATCACAGCACGATTTTGTAAAATTTGACTAATAGGAAGCAAATGTCAGTTCTTAGGCTAATATACAAGGAAAACTGCGTTGACCCTTCCTTTTACAGGATGCCTACGCATTAGTTAGCTGATAATAGTGTTTTTGCATCGAAAAGTACACTGACCATTTACCCAACATACTGCATCTGTATCAGTCCTGCAAGCGCATATCCTCTCAAGGCGCGACTGTGAGCCAACAAAATACAAAAGAAGACATAATTGGGAATTCCCTAAACAGAAGTTGGAGCCCTTTGAATGACCATACATTTACAAATCTAGTTCTTGACCTCGTGAGTTGCCCACACGTTTTTCGTTGGGTCTGCCTATTTGATTACAGTTACAAACATAAACCTTAACAACCTTCAAAGCAATATGTTCGTGCCCTTTCAAAAACGGCAAAGTGATATTATTTGAAAAATGAAGGAATATATAGTGCATGTAGTCAATTTATTCCCGGGGGGGCGAATGACAGTTCACGGGGGGGGCTTCGCCCCTCCGGGATCATAGATGGATTCAACACTGCGCACAATATCACACACGCTGTCATCTCTTCGTCTCTGCCTGGCTGGCAGCAACCAACAAGTAAGTGTCGCAGTTTCTCGTATTCTCCGATCAACCTCAAACATGCCGTCCACTCTTCATCAGGTCCTACTCGGCCACGGCTTGAAAACTCAAACTGTCACTAATTGATTAAGAGGATATAGCCGACTGACACCACAGATCCACAGATGCTTGTATGGAATTTTGGTTGTCTAATCCAATACTTTTCAAAAAACGATTTTTAAACAATTTAAAAAAATTAAATTGATTTTCAAGTTTTTCGATTTTGATGGAAAGTCCAAAATTGACCATATTCGTGAATTTATTCTGGCTGATTAACATAAAATACCAAAAATATATTAATGTAGGGCTGTTTATGTAGGCCTATGCTTTATTGGCAACTATGTAAAGTTTCATGTATGTTGGATTCTTCGTGGTTGAGCGAATAGCTATGTGCCAACTGCCAAATTCCTCCAAGGTCACGGGGCATAAAGATCGTCCCATGTTATTTCTTTTGGGAGATTTTTGCCGATGGGACCTATCTCGAAAAATACCAAGTTTGACATTTTTAGGGGGGTCATAGTGGACCCAATAATGTTTCTGTTCATTTCTAATGAATGAAATATATTTTTGGAGTTTAGCGGGTGAATACCCCTTTAATAGTCCTGCCTCACAACAACATAATTATCGCAGATAGCAATTGGAGACGATCGAACAACTATTATTCCTACAGAGTGTATTACCTTGGCAAGCAAGGGTCAATACGAGAATAAATAAATAAATTGTATTTATAGAGTCTACCCACTCAGTTATATAACTGATTTTCAGTGGGGGACAGTAAATGAAAGCGACTAAGCCTACCCTGTAAGCCCCGACGCAATCGACGAGTGAGCGAATGATTAATTGATTATTATTGCATTTTAAACTTATTTCTGGACGTATCAATTGTTACAACAATCCTTTCTATCTGGGTACACCTACATTCCGAGCCATATGAGTACTTGTGAAACAGTGTTCAAGATGCCATGACATTGTGTTACAAACGGGACGGCCTTGGCTGGGCCGCGACGTATGGTCGATTAAACTAGTTTCATTGAGTCTTCTCGGAGATCCTTCTCATTCCTTTTCACTTATCAACCCTCGTCTATTAATTTCCAAAATATAAGTTTTCTTTTTTCTCCCAATGACTTATACAATTCTTTTCCACAACCCCCTTCAGTTGGCATATTCGCTAATAGGTATAAATTAGTCGCTGTTAAATTTAATATATATAGTTCATAAACTGGTGGCAAGGCACATTGTGCTCAACTCTTGCACCAGCAATGTGTATGTATTACGTAATTCAGACATATTGAAAATAAATAATAATAATAATAATAATAATAATAATAATAATAATAATAATAATAATAATAATAATGGCTATACGGTTTTTAAACATAAGCCTGCTTTGAGGACATTATAACTAAATGATAGCAATAATTATAATAAAAGTATGCCTCGACTGGGGATCGAACCCAGAACCTCTGGCTTAACGCGCCATAGCTCTGCCAATTGAGCTATCGAGACACAAGACACACCTTCATTAAATTACTATTTGTTGTGACTTGTTGACATCCATGATATGAATCGAACAGAAGACTGCAATGTAGCTGTCATTACTGGAAGAACACGTGGAAAAATCCAATCACTTCTCATCTCCCATGAGTTGGGTGCTATGAATATAAGGTTTTTAAGCACAAGCCTGCTTTCATGACATTATTAGTGAATTATAGCGATTGTCATAAAAGTATGCTCCGACTGGGGATTGAACCCAGAACCTCTGGCTTAACGCGCCATAGCTCTAACCAATTGAGCTATCAAGACACTGACAAACTTTCATTAAATTGCTATTTGTTGTGACTTGTTCACATGCATGATATGAATCGCACAGAACAACAAATAGCAATTTAATAAAGGTGTGTCTTGTGTCTCGATAGCTCAATTGGCCAGAGGATCTGGGTTCGATCCCTAGTCAGGGCATAATTTTATGACAATTGCTATGATTCAATAATAAAAATAATAATAATTCGACACATCAAAAACATAAGCCATGTCCACAGCTAAGCTTTCATTTCGTAATTAGACATATTTTTGATATTGTATGTTATTTTAATGGTGTAATTTTTAAAAATATTATGTGATTACCATGGTTTTCTATAATGCAGTATAATACTCAATCATATGTTTTAATAAATAAATAAATAAATAAATTTAAAAAAAAAGGGCCAGAATTAACTGAATATGATAACACTTTCACGGAAGCACAGATAATGCATCACACTTTCACGGAAGGCCACCCGTACCGAGTGAATTGGGAATAATGAGTTTTCTACAGCAATGAAACAATTAACGCTCTGAATTCACTGTTTAGGAACGAAGTTTATCATTTAAAATCTTATAGCCTTAGTAATGATCCGGGTTATTCTTTATTTGAGGCATGTACATCGTTTTGAAAATAGTACATAACTACAAGTACAACCAAGGCATACCTTGATTATTATAATGGTGGTGTGTATTAAAGGGACTATTACCCCCAAAAATTATTTTTTACCACATAATCTATAGCATAATACTACACTAAAATGACCGTTTATTATATCTTGTAAGTGTGATTTTACACGATTTTTTCAATTTTTTGTATCCATAAATTTGTGAAAATTGGTGTTTTAGGAAATTTCTTAAGTCGGCTTTGACCTGCCTCTAATTTTTTCCACATAGATACTAGAGCATCGTACCAATCTAAAATGGACCATTATGACATTGTGTCTTGAAACTGAGCACAAATTTACACTCAAACACGCAAAAATATGCATTCCAAAATCGCACCCTTTCTTGGTAATCAGCATATTTTGACCGAACCACTTGCCCAAATTACAAAACAAAATATATAGGATTTACAGAAAAGGCTGTAGAGTAGCCTACGTCAATAATGGTCAATATTTTTTGGGATCAAAATCCTCCAAGGTCACGGAGCACAAATATCGTCCCCATGTTATTTATTATGGGAGATTTTTGCCGATGGGACCTATAGCTTGAAAAATACTAAGTTTGATAATTTTTTTCTGGGTCATGGTGCACCCAATAATTTTTCTGTTAATTTCTAAATTCATACCTAGTTAGCCTGAATGAAATATATGTTTTGAGTTTAGCCGGTGAATACCCCTTTAACTGCATTGTGTATAGCTGGATGAAGTACAAAGTCTATATCAGATTAGTACGGAACGTCACGATTTGAGCCGAAAATCTGTGTTCGTAGTTTTCGAACTATGTCTACATCGTTACACCAACAAAGATAATTTTTTGGCGTATAATGTTTCCCAAAATACGGTTCCATTTGATCAAAACAAAATCGCAAATATTGACCGGTAGTGAACATTTTGTTAGGACTTTGAGGACTAGCCAGAAAAGAGTGAGAACCATCTACTAGAAATGAAAATTTAGTTTAACAGACAAAATAACCCAACCAAAAATATTGTTTTTTCTGCGAGTAAATAAAAAGAAAGAAAGAAAGAAATTCGTATTTAGAGTCTACCCACTCAGTTATTTAATGATTTTCAGTGGGGGACAGTAAACCAAAGCGACTAAGCCTACCCTGTAGGCCCCGACGCAATCGACGCGTGAGCGATAACCAACCAAAGATCGATATGTTTAATAGGAAATATAGCAATCAGTGGTATATGGACAGTACGAACACCCGCGGATCAACGCCAGAATCAACAAGGCCGATTCAGAACAACTTTAAATTTATTATGTGCCTCGTTGCTAGGACGGTTCCAAAGTCACCGTTTACAAATTCCTAAGACAAGAATTGATGGACTTAAGTCCAAATCAGAAGTTTAAAATTTCAGACTTTAGCGGGAATCGAACCCTGGACCTTCTGCATTGGAAGGAGAGATGCTAACCACAAGACCCAAAAAAAACCGAAAAGTACGAAAGTACTGCAGTTGCAACAATCAGCGTCGTGTACATCCGCGCGCCGCGCCCAAGTCTCAGATTTGTTTTTCGTCAATATGGGGGTTGGGGGTTGTGGCCCCCTGTATACGCCACTGGGCCAGACCAATCAAACCATAGGTTTTCTCTGCAATGTAAAGGGTCTGGGGCAAATACTTCAGCCGATGAAATAGATTTTGTTGCAAATACTCTAGATTTCGCTGAAAATACCCGCACACTGTAAAAAAACTTCGCTATTGTGTTGTATCACCACTCACTATCTCGAATAGAACAATTGCTTGACAAAGACGTTTAGCAATTTTCAAACTCTCTCATTAGTTGGTGTTTTTATCTCGGCCGTTGAATTTATTTATTGTCCTTTTAAGTAGGACAGTTAATTATAATTATATTAATTAAATTGAAACAAATAAATTTTTACAAAATTAGAAAATTAGATCGTGTGAAATAATTTATCATAGCACATACCTACATAAGAGTATAATGGCATTGTTTATAACTTGATGTTATGCAATATTAACTAAGAGATGTCAACGCAATTATTACTTGATGTAATATCATTTCTAAGAACTCACACGCAACGTGCTGTATTTTCATCACATCCCGCATTCCACAACCAGTGAGGATTGAAGTGGGAGTACAAAATCTGTACAATAATACAAATATATACACTTAAACTTAAGAGGTGAAGGCCCACTTTCCTGTGACATTTCAACTGTAAACATATATTCTATAAGACATGTCTTTCCTGCACCGTATCATCAATGGTGTTTTCCGGTCCAACAGTCTTGTCTCCATGTTTCCACTCCATGTTCCATCCCGCTTTACTGTGTAGTAGCCACCTAGACTTTCTATTACTCGTAGATCTATCACCTTTCGTTTACCTTAATTTCATAATAATTTACCTAATTTACCAAAGTTCGACATATTCTCTGATTTTAATTATTTAAAAAAATCAATCCGTGATTGGACTGCAGTTGAAGGTCATTAGCATTTCCCCCTCTATTCTTTTATAAACATATTCCTGCTAATATTTTTAGATAAACATTATTTATTATTATGTTTTGTTGCACTTATAGTTTTTATATGTTTGTTTATTGTTCATCACCATATAATTATTTGTCAATTTGTAGGTATATAAATGTAATTTTAATTTTTACTTTATTTATGTATTATATTAGGATTGTCTATGTAAAATAATACTTGTGCTGTACTAGTCTTATATAAATAAATAAAAAATACATTGACCAGAGGAACTATTTTAAACTTAATCTAATTTGAAGAAAATTTGATCTAATATCACGGTGACTATCGAAAATATTTTTAAGTTTTGAGACTATGATACGATTGTTGTAATGAACGCATGTGTCAAGCAAGTAGCCTTGTCAAAATTTGTCAACACACATTTAGACGTTTATCCACAAACCAAAAGCTTAATTTAGATTAATTAATTAATTAATTAATTAACTAACTAAAACATTAATCATCTATCACCACTCATCGTCTCGAATCGCCTAAGTGCATTAATATGAGAGGTTAATATGAGAACAGAAATCATCATCGTCATTTTTGTTTACTTTCTCTATTAATTTAAGATACATGTAAAACTTAAAACTACTGTAGGTCTAAATCTACACACACAGACAACCTTCGTCTCTCGTAAGTTTTCATTCGCCCTGACGCTTCGAGATGCACGAACAAGTGAAACACGCGCTCTAATGTTAGTAGTAACACAAACTAACGATGCAGCCGGCTCAGTGATTACGCGCTAGGCTAGGGTATAATTAGCGGGTCGCTGGTTCAAATCCGACGCTGGCAATCTTCAAGGTTTTCCAAGGTGGAAATGTGAAGGCTGTGATTGAGTGCAATAAAAATTCCTTTTGAAACATCTGCACCCTATACTTAGTTATTCACTTATACAGACGCTCTGGTGTCCCTGCATGGGTTTCCCACGAAAAATATCAAATACTGCACAATGTAGAACTAAGTGAAATCCCTAGTAATATTATTATATCATTTGTGTGAGATGGCATCAGAAACATTTTAAATACGACTTTTTGGAACTTTGATTCCCAACTGTAGCATTTTGGATCGTTTGAAATCCCAAAGCTAGATTTTTTTTAAGTAAATTGACGAATTCTTTGCTCATTTTGTATGAACTATAAGACTGTTTTCATGTTAATAGTCGTAAGTTAATTAAAAAACAATAAGCAATTTAATAATTTCATCAACAATGTGTAAATATGTGTACAATAGATAATATAATTTTATAACGTTTTCAACAATCAGGATCGAGCTATTCTGCATTGAACCAAAAAACGCTTATTTCATCCATCCATGAATTTTTAAATGATTGTATGAAATAAATCAAAATGGATAAAAAAGAAATGTATTTTTTTTAAAATAACAAAACATCAAGCAATACAAGAAAGTTGAAGGGAGAAAGAAAAGGAAAATATAGATATGTTTTCTTTTACACCTTGGCAATTGGTTTATTGTGTGAATCTGTCAGTTCCTAAAAAAAACGGCACAAAGCGATCTCCATTATTGTTTTGTAACCAGCTGATTGATTTTAATTAGCGAAAGAAATGAACTGTTCATCAGACCGTACCAGTGGCGGATACCGAGACATGACTTGCACTTCGATCCACCACTGGACCGTGCAAGCTTCAAGGCGAGAAATTGTTCACGCGTTCAAGACGCATTATTAAACTTGAACTACCGGTACCAGAAAAACACATTCGGCCACATTAGTTCGAAAAATTCACTGTTGAATTCACTGAGTTTTTGTTCTACAAATTGACTAAAGCGGCTCAGCGCTTCAACACGAACCTTAGCATTTGTACGAGTTACGAGGATATAGAGCAAACAATACTCGTACTGAAAATATGACACAAGGGGCTCAATGCTCAAGGAATGTGTAAACTAAACGCTGACTTTGGAGCCGTCCTAGCAAGGAGGTGCCTACACATAATAGATGCTATAAGGTTGTTCTGAGTTAGCCTTGTTGATTCTGCCGTCTCTCGCGGGTGGAATCGTGTCCAGCTTGATTGATCGGTGTTTTCTATTTAAAATACCGTCTCTAGTTGGCCATCAAGTGGTAGAACTCTTAATACAAATTTATTTAATTATTAAGATAATAAAGCTCAAACAATGATCTAAAGCCCAAACATTGATTGATTTCTGTATTTTGTTTATATGGTTTCACGCTCTTTCTATAGTTTTCTCGATAAATTTCACTACTGAAATTATCAATTAAATACATTTTAGCCAGCAAAAAATTGAGCACAGCACATGAAAAACCGTTACGTTAAACTAAAGAAAAATCCACAAACCCAGCGGCCCCTACCCCACCCAGCTCTATGCGTTGTAATTTCTAGGGCCTACTAGTTGCGTGTGCGTGCATGTGCACTCGATATGCACTCGATATGCACTCTGCACCTAGCTGCACTTGAGTGCTTCAATTAGATCATAGACTACATTGTCTCCTGCCTAGGAGGTTTGGTTTGGTAAACATTCTATCCGGCCGGCCGTTACGAAACGTTGTCATTTCTTTTGTCGTGGCGGCATTTTAGGTGTCTCATCAAATCTGTACGACTCAAGGTAACTCGACATGTCTGTCAAATTTCCGCTACTCAATGGAAATAAACTAGTGTAATTACAAAATATGTACTTATTAAATTGCGTAACATTGCCGGCATAACTGTGGATGGTCGGCTAATGTTTCTCGTGGGCTGGGCTAGAAGAAAGTCCCTCTTCCGCTCCAGCACGCGACTACGTTTATGAGTCATATCCCACACAGGCGTTCGAAATTATTAATTATGTAATTACACTAGGAAAACGCTTAAGTCCCGCCGCGTTGTTGGATGAGCGTAATTGATGCATTGACCTGCCATGTGTTATGCAAATTTTCTGTTGTTTTGTGAAAAAATTATTACTAAGTCGATTTTTTTTAAATTAAATAAAAAATTAACTTTATTCTTTTATTTTTTCTTAATCGTAATTTTAAAAAAGAAAAAAATCGTAAAATTGCTATTTTCATAAGAAATAATTATTCGATTGCGCTCAAATTTTACACGAATATAATAATTCATAAAATTAAGGTTCTGTAAAAAAATCATTACAATAGGATAAAGCATGTAGGTGTTATAAGTCAAAGAATTGTTTAAAAAAAGAAAAAACCCGTAAAATTTCGATTTTCATGAGAAATAATTTTTCGATTGTGCTCAAATTTCACACGAATATCTTAATTCATAAAATTAAGGTTCTGTAAAAAAATCATTAAAATCGGATTAAGCATGTAGATGTTATAAGTCGAAGAAATTTTTTAAAAATCGAAAAAAATCGTAAATTTGCGATTTTCATTAGAAATAATTTTTCGATTGCGCTCAAAAACGTGGCAGTTCTAAGTTCAGAGATTTCGAAGGCCCCCATAAAATTTCATCGCAATTGGAGTATTGGTTTAGCCGGAATCGTGTTAACAAACAGCCAAAAATACAGAAAAAAAAAAAAAACATTCCGAATTTTTTTCTCCAGTGTAGTGAAATGGAATCTTCGCTTCGCTCGCTACGCTCGCTACGCTCATCCAATAATAATAATAATAATAATAATAATAATAATAATAATAATGATAATAATAATAAAAATAGACGGAATACAGAACTTTTGGTGGAAAAGACTAACGCCAGTGCATTGTAAACTAAAGGATTTCTTTAACCAAGTACTTCACGACCCATCACTTGTTCCAGGATTCTTTACTCAAGGTATAACCAATATGATATTCAAGACAGGAGACAGATCGGACCCCAAAAATTATAGACCCATCACTTGCTTGCCAACCATTTATAAAATTCTAACATCAATCTTTACCTTGAAATTAACAGAACATTTATCAGAACATGAAATTTTAGCGTGGGAACAGAAAGGATGCACACAAAATGCAATGGATGTAAAGAGCAGCTTATAATTGATAGTATTGTTACAAAACATGCAAATGACAAAAAGAGGAATCTATCAGTAGCTTACATAGACTACAAAAAAGCATTTGATTCGGTTCCGCACGATTGGTTAATCAAAGTTCTTGATTTGTATAAGGTAAATCCACAGTTGATAACGGTGCTTAAGCATCTCATGAATTCATGGAGAATTAATATAATACTAAAAACCAATTCAGATTCTGTTAATATTGAAAATATGGCAATAAAGAGAGGGATCTTCCAGGGGGACCACCCTTAGCCCTCTATGGTTTTGTCTCGCATTAAACCCAGTATCAGAGCTACTTAATCAAACAAATGCTGGATATCGCCTTACCTGTAAAGAAATAATGACAAGGATAACACATCTGCTGTATATGGATGATTTTAAAATGTATGGAAAATCAAAAGAAGAGCTCAAAATTTTAATTGACATAGTAAAATTATTCAGTGAAGACATTCATATGGAATTTGGATTAGATAAATGTGCTTCAATGCATATGAAAAGTGGAAAATTGCAAGAAACTGACAATTACCAAATTGGTGTTGGTCAAGAAATTCCAAACATAAACATAAGCGAAGAAAGATACAAATACCTAGGAATGAGGCAAAACATTATTCTTGACGACAAGTAATTAAAAAATGTATTTAAACAAAAGTATGAACATAGAGTTAAATCTATCTAAAAAACAAATGTTAAAGGAAGCTATAAAATCAAGGCATTAAATGCATGGGCTTTACCAATCTTGACCTTTTCATTTGGTATTGTGAAGTGGTCAGATGTGGACTTGATGGACCTAGATCGTTTTTTTTAACAGAAGACAAATGACCTTCTTCAGAACTCACCACCCAAAAGCATCTTCTGAAAGGTTATATATACCACGGGGAAAGGGTGGAAGAGGATTGGTAAATATTCGGTCATTGTGCTATTCGCAAGTTCATAAACTAAGATCATACTTTCTTAATTCTACATTCCATTATCACCAAGAACTTAAACTCCGAGATAAAACTATAACTCCCCTCAGGCTAAATGACGATTCTTTCCATCCAGAAATATACATAGAAGATTTAAATATGAAGATGAATGTCTGGAATACTAAATCACTTCATGGGAGGTACCCGAAAAGCATTCAGCAGCCAAATATTGACATTGTTAAATCAATAAGATGGATTCACAAAGGAGATTTGTTTGCTGAAACCGAAGGATTTATGTTCGCCATCCAAGATCAGGTTATAAATACCAACAACTATAAAAAATTCATCATCAAATCCAATGACAATGATATGTGTAGAAAATGCAAAAAGTTTACGGAGACAATAGACCATGTTATAGCTGGGTGTCCTTCAATTGCCAACACGTGGTATCTCAGTAGGCATAATCAGGTAGCAAAGATAGTTTATCAACATCTAGGAATGAACGCACATCTACTTGTCAATCCACCTCCTTATTACAAGTATTCTCCTGCACCTGTGATCGAAATGCAGAATTTATAATGTATTGGGATAAACAGGTTATAACAGACAAAACCATAGACCACAACAACCGGACATCATTTTATGCGATAAATCTAACAGAATTACATATCTAATTGACATTGCGATCCCCATGAGTAAAAATATTGAGAACACGAGAACACTAAGGTGGAAAAATATCAAAATTTAAGTCAAGAAATAACAAGAATTTGGAAAATGAAAACTGTTACTGTCGTGCCTATCGTGATCTCAGCCACTGGAGTCATACCATCTTCCCTCTCTGCCAGCCTACAATGCCTGGGTCTGTCTCCAAATCTCTACATCAGCATGCAGAAAGCAGTCATCCTTCAAACGTGCCACATAGTCAGAAGATTTTTGCAGTAATCACTCTCTCTCTCTCTCTCTCTCTTCTCTCTCTCTCTCTCTCTCTCTCTCTCTCTCTCTCTCTCTCTCTCTCTCTCTTTAAAAGATTTTGCCATACAATTGCTTGTTTTATAGATAGAAACTTTTATTGATTTTGTTATCACACTCATCTTTATTATTATTTTGTTAATTAGATTAATTTGTCTACAGTAATATGTGTACTATACTTTATGTTTTCACGCTGTTATAATTTAAACTTTTGTTGGGCTTGGGCCTCACCCCGCCTTGTGTATACAGGACGCAAAATGTACCTGAGATTGTTTGAACAATAAAGAACCACTATAATATAATAATAATAATAATAATAATAACAATAACATTAACAGTAACAATAACAATAATAACAATGTATTTATTTTCTGATTAAGAAAAAAAGGCGAATTAAAGCGTTTTTGGATGAGCGAAGCGAAGATTTCAATTTCACTGACCCCCCCCCCAAAAAAAAAAAATTAGCTGGGATGCTTTTTTTGTTTGTTTTTGTTTTTCTGCCTGTTTGTTCACGCTCTACCCGGCAAACAGCATATGCGTCCTTGATGAAAATTGGAGGGGACCTTCGAAATCTTTGAACTTAGACTTGCCACGTGTTTGAGTGTAATCAAGGAAATATTTCTCATAAATATCGTACTTTTACGATTTCTTTCGATTTTAATGCGATATTTTCGTAATATTTAGGATGATTCTGACCAAACGGGTTGGACTACAACGTTCATATTTCACATGGACATTAACCCTCTCCTTGCAAAGCTTCCCCGCCGGGGCAACACATTTCTTTACTACGCTTTAGTATGAGAGGGAGAGAGTTAAGGTAATGGTGATGTATTGCCTTTTGAAAGAAAAAGTTGAAAAAGTTAGCCAGAATCCATAAAAAATAAAGGTTTTAATATGAGTTTTTTTGAGGTGTTTAATAATTAACAAGTTACTATGACAACATCCCCTACAATGCGTACAAAAATCAAGTCTTCGGGTCTTCAGATATTTTACATTCTATTAATTGGTATTACCATAGCAATTAGTACTACTGAATAACAAATATCCTAATTAAACAAAAATGATTTTGCAATGAGACCTTGAGAGTAAAGAGATTCCACGCATACTAAAAACTTACAAAAAAGCTCATCCATCAACGCGACTAGAAAAAGCGTTCGCGAAACGGCTTAGTATTTATAACAACAACCAACATACTAAGGCATTACGAATGTGATTTATTGTATACGTCGATAGATAAGTGTTATGATTAAATTGATATACAAATCTTTGAAATAAGAATAGAGTTAAAAATTATATTGCCATGATAAGTAATAGTAAAAAATATAATATAATAATATGATAATATAATATTATAATAAAAATAGTATAGACTTCGAAGTTTGAAGGTACCCTTAGCCAGGCGGTTTGTTAGGGGTATAGTAAATTTTAATCTTCACTCTGTGAAAAGAAATATAATAAGTGGTTGATTTATTCCTTCGAACTGTCGGGTTGTTTTGTATGACCTTTATTACGCCACGACGACGACGACGAAAATATGTTGATGAAAATAATATGTATAAACCTTCGTATGTATTTCCTTCATAATAGCATGGAATAAGTAGAGATTCGTGTGCTGTGTATTTGGAAGTGTTGTAGTGTTTTCTAATTTCTAGACTATCTGCTCAATCTTTCAACTCTTACCTTAAATAATTTTTTTGCTTTTTGTGAAAAAGACCCCCAAAGCCTACAAAATTCTTTTTAAATGATTCAAGTTTTAATGGGGAAAAATATTAGAAATAAGTATTTTCTTATTAAGTTGCAAGAAGGGCCACTAAATAAACGCTGTAATTTATCTATCAGGCACTTTAAATTGTTTTCCCAAAATGTGTGGCTTGGGGGCCTTAAACTAATTTTCGATGGAAAAATTTATAAAAATTGAAATACATTCAACCCCAAAATGTTTTTGTTTCTATCCTCAAAAACTTGATTCGATATAATTTTTCTTTCGTCGAACACATTTTTGCAATTGCCTGGACAAATTTAGATTTTAAAACAAACCAAAATTACAAATCTGAAAAAATTAGGTATTTAAAAGGCTTGGAAGAAAATCTTGATGCGGTATTAGATAATGTGGGCAGCGAGAAACTGCTTTCGCACTTGTTCCCGGTTTTCGTATTATGTATGTGGGTTTTATTCACCAACAAAAATGTTTTTTTCTAAATTTGCATATTTTGCCAAAAATGTCTAAATAAGTTATCTCTTACGACAATAATTATAACCCATCAGTTTCCTGTGTGCCTATATTATTTTTCTAAAACGCTGTAACTGAAAGTTTGATTTAAATACTTCGTGGGGTTCTCCCCTTAGTTTAGAATCTATTTATAGCCAAACTAAATGGTTCTCCCTATCTGATGTTCTTTGGTTAGAATTCCCCTATCCAGAAACACACGAGCATTAAGGCGGCTGTTGCCCGGGGCTATTTTGCCATAAATATTTTTTTGGTATGGGCCCTCCTTTATTTCTTGAAAGTCGTAGTTGTGCGATTTTCATGCGAAATGTTTCTTTCACTGTACGTCCAAAAAAGTGGCATGTGTAAGTTCAGAGAGTTCGAAGTACCCCTGATAATTTCATCAATATTAGAGTAGTCGTGAGTCCGGTAGGGAGCAAACAGAATAATAATTTTACAAAAAAAAAAACGGGAATAAACGTAAAAGTACTATTTTCATGAGAAATATTTCTTCGATTGAACCTACAAACGTGACCGGTCTGTTAAGAGATTTTGAAAGTTCCCTGAAAATTTTAGCAAGATTTGAGTAGTTGTTTGCTAGGTAGAGAGCGAACTAGCAGACAAAAAACATACAAAAAACGTTTTATTTATTTTGTTCTGTGTAGACAAATTGACGTCGTCACTACGCTCATCCAATTATTTCGAAAACCCTCAGTCAGTCAGTCTCTTGCTTGCGTGCTAGCGCTTGTATGGTGTTGTGATCTGCTTGTGACATCACAACACTGTGACCTTTGAGTATATAACCATCGCTGTGACTGAGCATAATATGTGAGGTGAGACTTTGAATAGGTAGGCGAGGGGGGAGGGGCGTTAGAATATCAACTCGAACTAGATTCTTACTCGGGACTTCATTAAATTAATCATCGTCGTAATTGAGTTAAGTAAAGCATTATATTAAGTTGTAAAAGAACCTGTTGTAAATATTTTGGTGTTTCATGTTACGTTTCCAAGTCTGCCTTCCGCAGTGACATAAGATATTGCGTAATGTCAAATAAAAATCAGTCTAAACCTTCTCTATGGCCAAGTTGACTATATTCGCCCGAAGTCCCGCGCCCTGACGTGACGTGACGTGACGTGACGTGACGTGACGGACGTGACGTGACGTGCGGACGTGACGTGACAAAAGCGTAAAACGATGATAGCCCCTCAAATAACTTTAAATTTTTAGTATAACACAACTGACTTGAAAAAATTTGAATACTTTTTTCCGAACGTAATGGTAACATGGGCATTTTACGATTGTATTATTTCGGGAGCACCCCTTAAAAATGTGAAGAAGATTTAAAAATCGCAGCTTGGGTGTGTCACTCCAAAATAAAACTTTTAATTTGACCCTCTTTTTTCAAATAATTTCCCAAAAAATATTTCTAAAACTTTTTAAAATTCATTACACTTAGTTTCGTGTTCTTTTTTTTGGTGTCGTTTGTTATTTAAGTTTGCTTTCGGTAATTTTATGATTGTGACTAGGCCGCCTATATGTTTTTTCTACAGGGAATTTAAAATTTTAGTTTTTTCCATATTTAATTGTTTAAAGGGTTATTCACCCGCAAAATTAAAAAAATTTTTTCATGCGGCTAACTGGGTTATGATATAGAATTAAAAAAACAAAATTGGGTCCACCATGCCCCGATTTTTTTTTTGTAAAACTTGGTATTTTTCTTGCTAAGTCCCATCGGCAAAAAACTCCCATAAGAAATAAAATGGGGCGATCTTTGTCCCTGACCTTGGAGGATTTTTATCCAAAATTATTGGGCCCTTATTGACGTCTCTCAGCCTTTTCTGTAAATCCTTTATATTTCGTTTTGTAATTTGGACAAGTGGTTTTGGCAAAAAATTTCTGACTACCAAGAAAAGGGGATGTTTTGAAATGCGTATTTTTGGTGTTTGAGAGTTTATTTGTCACAGTTTCAAAATACATTTATAAGGACCATTTTAGTTGGTACATCTCTAATATCTATGTAACACAAAATAACATTAAAACCGTTTAAAAAATTTCCTTACAAAATTTACATTTTTAACGTCTTTTAGTGTAGTATTATGCTATAGATTATAAAAAAACATATTTTTTGGGGGAACTCCTTTATGCAAAAATGGGGAAATTTAAAACTCCATCCCCCAAAATTCCCCGATATAAAACTAGTAACATAAAAACGCATGTAAATGAGCGACTTCCGCCGAAGACGACAACATTATAGTTTTTAATGTTGTATCGCTATTTTGTCATTGTCCTTGTGCTAGATTGTCTATATGTCAATCAGATTTGAGGTAAATACGGAATCTAATACCCTGGGAGTGGGTTGCAATCTCAGCGGTATTGCACGGGTGATTGTGTCTAGGTCGTGCAAGTGATGATCCTGGCCTTCTGGGTAGGGGCAGTCATTATCCCGTCTGGGTCGGAGATAAGTGGGTGCGCAATGTTTGTTTCTTATGCCAGGAGGAACCTTGTGCAATCCAGAAAAATCGAATTATTGTTTTTAGTTTGACCCATCATTCAAGATTTTCCTTCTGCTATTCGAGTCGTCCGCGGTGGCACATTCGATCAGGGTGCTGGTCCGAAGTGTATAGCTTTTCGAGGACGTGGGTTCGAATCCCGCTTAAGGCATGATTTTTTTTAAATCGTCCTTCATTGTCATATATCACCACTTATCGTCTCGAATATTCTTAGTGCATTAAGAGAGTCGTTAAGCAACAATAATCATCATCATCGTCATCTAATAGACTAATAGTTGAGTCGACGAGAGGTCTATAGAATAAGTTATATATTTTGATGAAAAAAGAATCCAACTCCCCTCTGTTATGGACCCGAACCCGGATAAGATGTCTGCACGTTCTGAGTACCCCGGACACCATGACTCACTTTTGTAATATTATGGAGAGAAGCTGCCCTACGCATCACTCTTCTATCCATCCGACTGTCATGTGTGACGTGTTACGATAAAATCCGAATATGATCTCCAAATAATTGGCATGCGTTTTTGTGTTGGCATTACCCTTTAACAATGAAGATACATAATGTTTTGGGTGACCCTGAGGTTTCGGGGGCGGGGTTTGTCTCACATGAATTGAAAACACCTAAACTCGGCACCTCCACCATAAGAGTTAAATGAGGTGAGAAGCGTAGTGTATATAAGAGCTGTGATCTTCTCTCCATATTTTTGGTTCTCCTGTTGGCCTACCCTTGCTTAATATTACTATTACTTGCCATTATATACTTATGTATTTAATAAAATTATATTATAAAATTAACTCTTTACCGAAGAAATTAAACCTGTTACAGGGTGCAATGTATGTCCCACTTAAGGTGAACTAGGTATATTGCGGATAGAACAATTGTGAAGGGATGTCCGAGGGCTGTTTGAGAGGACTCAATCCATTGCATTGAAGAAAACCTCGGAAAATACCTTCAGTCAGGATTGGGGTCTCGACGGGATTCGAACCCGCCGAATCAGAGTCGAGCGCTAACCGCTCGAGCCAACACTGTCGGTATAATATGATACGGAGTAAAGCTGTCATAAAGAAAGCAACACTTGTTTCTGCCTGTCCGCGCAGCCGTCCGTCTGTGCGTGTGTCACGTCTCAAGATGAACACCCAACACGACCTCCGAGTGACATGCAGCTTCTTGTTGGTATTGCCTTTCAACAAGGATGATTCATAATGTTTTGGGGGCGACTATGAGGGTTATGTTGCCGGGGCTAGCCCCTCAAGAAAGTTTGAAAAATCATGACCCGGCACCTCCACCACTTCTAAATGGGAGTTATTAAATTTTTGTCTTCTTCCTTGACGATGTGTTGATTAAGTAGCTTCGCTCCCTCTTGTCTTGTAAGTTCAGCCGCACACGTGCTTATTTTTGGATGAGCGTAGAGAGCGAAGCGAAGACTTCAATTTCACTGACCCCTCAAAAAATTTAGCTCCAATGTTTTTTGCTTGTTTGTTTGTTTTTGTTTTTGTTTTTCTGTCTGTTTGTTCGCACTCTACCGGGCAAACGGAATATGCGATCTTGATGAAAATTGGAGGGGTCCTTCGAAATTTCTGAACTTAGACTTGCCACGTTTTTGGGTACAATCGAAGAAATATATCTCATGAATATCGTACTTTTACGATTTTTTTCTCGATTTTTAATGCGATATTTTCGTGACATTTGGGCCGATTCTGACCAAACGGGTGGGGTTTATACAACGTTCATATTTCACATGGACATTATGGTAATGGTGATGTATTGCTTTTTGAAAGAAAAATTTGAAAAAGTTAGCCAGAATCCATAGAATAAAGGTTTTAATATGAGTTTTTTTTTAGGTTTATAATAACAATTTACAAGTAACAATAGAAACTTGACAACAATCACCAACAACGCGTTCAAAAGGCACTTGATAAGTTAAAATAGATCCCACGCAAACTAAAAACTTACAAAAAAGCTCATCCATCAACGCGACGGGACTTTAGCGTTTTCCTAGTAGTTATGCATTCACGCACATGGCCATGCACTATGCAGTTATATATAGGAAACAGGAAGCAAGGCCTGCTGCATGTAGTGCACATATCATAACGTCCCGTCACCAGACTATAGTATAATAAAGCTAGGAGAAAAGTGATGGGATACGGGATAGATAGTTATGAATACAATTGTTTGCTGATGCGCTAGATAATGAGAAGAGAACGGATTATTTCCGTTCAGAAATCTGCATCAAACATCGTACAGTAATTCCATAGAATTCTTTACTTTTGCACTATGTCGTGTAGCATTAATGATTTATTTACTCATTCAGTGGAATTGTCCACTGTAATGGACACCAACTTTCAAAATTTATATCCGGGTAAAATATGTTTTTTACAATAATTTGACCCCAATTTTTTATTTTTTTCCCGTGCATTAAAAAAAATACTTTTTTTCCCATCTCGATTGGATAAAAAGTGCCTTTTTTTTAGAGTAAACTGAAAGTACACATCTGCAAAAATAGCTAAAAACGAGAAAATTTAGGTTTGTCCCGGAAATTTGATATATCTCTAGTATTGCAGGTATTTGAGGTACACAAAATCCAAAATATGCAAAAAAAAAAAATACGGAAAAAAACTACATAGTTAAGAAATGCACTTATAGTTAACATCTTTATATAAAATGAAGCTTTATTTCAAAATCCAAAATTTCCCAAAATTCATTAAAAAACACACAAAAAATATTTGAAAAACACTAAAAATCTTAGAAAAAAATTATCGTTTTGAATTTATTGATTAAAATAACTTAATTTTGGCCAATTTAATTCTCCACTGAATGGGTTAAGAGAAGGCAGGCATGCCCATTTTATTCGACATCAAATTTCTCAGACAATTTTAGTCACATTTGTTTCTAATTTTACATAATTATTGTGTAAAAATTATTTATGAAGGTAGCTATCACACTACTTTTTCATTAAATGGTTACAGAAAATAAACAAAAAATAAATATTTTTTTCTATAATTAATTAAAAATCTGTCAAAATGGTTAACAAATAAATAAAAAACGCATTTTCTGAAAGTTTTATTCATATGTAGGATATGAAGGAACGCGCCGAACATCAAATCAGGCCTTCTCCCTCTAGTCTGTTACCCTACAAATAATCAATCAAGTGTTTTGTTTATACACATTGCTCATCTGATCTAGCAGTAGTCTGGTGGTCAGATATTGTAGCGAGCTGGCTGTAAACTATGGCGTGCAATGCAAGAAAACTTTCAGTATCATGAATGTGTTTTAAGGCACGTTTTAACAAAATGTAATTTTAAACGTTGTTTTACACGTTTTTTTAGTCATTTGTATGTAATAAAATGCAGGAAAGATAATAATTAAACATTTTGCCTAGCACACTTACAATTCTAATCTAACAATACCTTGCTCTTAAAAAGACTTGTATTTGCAGTTTTTAAAACTATAGTTTTGAACCAATAAAGATGATGTTCAATGCAGTGAATACTGACAGTGCACGATGGCTCGAGCGCTATATAAGCGCTCGACTCTGATTCGGGAGGTCCCGTATTCGAATCCCGTCGAGACCGGCAATCCTGAGTAAAGGTTTTTTCCAAGGTTTTCCTCAGTCGTTAATACCCTCGGACATCCCTCAATTCCTATCCGCAATATATACATAATTCACCTGAAGAGTGGCATATTGTACCCTGTAACAGGTTTAATTCCCACGGTAAAAATAAAAAAAATTGCAGTGAATGCGTGCGTTTACTAGAAATTGTTTTACAGTTATGACCTTCTAACCTGTCACTTCACATAGTGGTCATTACGCATGTGAACCGCTTGGAGAGAGTAGACACAATAATTGAAAATTCCACTTATCTAATGAACGAAATACACACAATGCTTTTTAAAATCCAATGCTGAATGATTATTTACAAGGTTAGTTTATGGGCACTGGACGTTGAATTCAAGCACCTTCAGTCTCCTTTACGCAGTGTTATTGAACACAGTTAAATACACATCACCTTCAGCTAGCGTGACGTATTCATTGCTCGTAAACAAGGAGCGTAGGCTATAGGGTAAAGGATGTAGGCTCTATCCACCGCCAAAAATCCTGGTTACGGTTCGCACGAATCATATTTTTTTTAAAAATTATTTAACGTATTTTCTACAGGGGCCCTAAGCACATTAACTTTACACCTTTCTACGAAAAAATATGTGCTGTATTTGTCTTTGAATGTAAACAAAATAATCGTTTCCCTTTTAGATCGGTCTGATCAAGGAATTGGCACTAAATTGCTAATTGCAATAATAGTATTGGAAAGACAAGACAAGACTAGGCGTAATTGTATTATTGAATGTCAATGCATTGTAGTAGCTATGTGGTAGCCCATCTGAGTCGGACTTTAGTATTTTAAAATGCTCTGAATTTTCATTAGAAAACTTATTTTATTTATTTTTTTAATATTAATTGAAAAGAAAAAGATGAATTAACTGTCTGAAATCAGAAAACCTGTACATTTTTCAGACAAAATTTTTCGGGACACTAAGAACAGGCCACATGAAAAGGAGACGATCCCGGTAAAACCCGAGGGTAAAACCGGGTAGTCTGGTCACCCTACTCATCAGTCATCAGTCATCATACATCAGTCGACACGAATATGATGGCTACATATACACGTAGAGAGACGTCATCTGCAGGGAAATACGTTGTGTGTAACCTTGAGAAATTCACACACTTTCTCATAGGCGCGTGTCTTAATAATAACATGGACATTTTATGAATCATATCCAAATATCCAGAAACTACATAATGAAGCTTCACCTTATTTCAGTGGTTCCCAAACTTTTCAGACAGTGTACCCCCTGAGCAGTTTGGATCCTACCACGTACCCCCACCTTCTAAAAACTAGAAACAGTAGAAATGACATACCTTTATTTTTATGTTGCTTCTCACTAATGGGAAGGATGTGCCTGTTTACGGGAACAAAGGGTCTTAAAGTCCGGCGTTATTGGTGACAATTTTAGTCGTAGATCTCTCTCAGCATTTAGTCGACTGTTATTGGAAAGAATTTCAGAACAAATCACGCACTGAAGTTTAGGTACTCTTTCGATGGTATGCCCCAACTTTTTTTTTCCATTAAAAACAATTTCAACCTTTAACGTCGCTATTTCAAACGAAAGTACTTTTCCTTTGGAAGTGTTTTATATTTAAATTAGCAACGTTAAAGGTTTTGTAGGTGGAGTATTTTTAGTGAAAAAGGTTAGTACTGACCGCCATTTGGCGTAGTGTTGTAAAGTTGGGCATACCATCCGAAAGAGTACCGAAGTTTAGGTTGATTGTCACCAATCCATGTTAATCCAAGTTCAATATATTTTTCATCATATTTACGTCTTTTAGATTTATGTTCCTCTGTTTCTGTACCACCCACTGTATGCACTAATATTGCGAGGTTCACTCACCGTTTGTGATGTACTGCTACATGCTATTACAGAAGGTACCTCTTCTTCACTCTCAAGAACTGTCACATTTTTCCTTTTCACACTGCCTGTTTTAAGCCATTGATCCGTTTTACGCTACCAATTTGTAAACTCACTATTAATACACATCAAAAACGTGCCTTCACCCGGCCTATTCACTTACTACTTGCTTGCGGACAGGTTGTGCACAGCGCGCCCCATCTACGATAAGATAAGCTCAACCCCCACCCCCCACCCCACACCCCCTTAGCAGGTGTCGATACGTCACTGCTGGGGCTTGTAGTCCAGTCAAGTGAGTGAGTCATTGTGCTGTTACCATAGAGATACCATACTGTTAGTACCAATGGTATCTCTATGGCTGTTACGCGGAATCCAGTTGTGGAACTCAGAGGAATGTAATTATGCTTTTGTCTAGTGAAAATATTCTTCACAAATTAGTAACTTTTAACAAATAAGCAAGGTTTATTATGAAGTAGTAAATGGCAATTTTTGGTTATCCTGTAATTTTTCGCGTACCCCCTGGAAAATCCCCACGTACCCTGGGGGTACGTGTACCACAGTTTGGGAACCACTGCCTTATTTGAAGACCGTTCATTCAAGTTATAAATAGTTATTTCATTCAACACATCGGACTTACACTAAATGATGTTTCTGATTCTTGATTTCTCAGTTCTTATGTTTTTACTTCACGGCTGTGTGTTCACCAAAAACCGAAATCTAAAATATGCACAAAACAGTAGTTAAAGAGTATGATCATTAATCACAGTCTTTTGAAAAGATCAAAATATTACTAAGTTTTGTCAAAAGTATATCATTCGGATGGTTTATATTCTTATTGTAGCTTACACTCATCTTTGACTATAGAATGAGGTATTTTGAAATGTAAAGCTTTCGTATCTTAAGATATTCCTTTTTTTCTTTTCACAGTACAAATACCACTAAAGTACCGGAAAATGTCAAACACTTTAAAATGTTAGGTATTGAAGATACACATTTCAAAATACATGAAATCTACAATAAAAATATTAGCCATCCATAAAGTATACTTTTGGCAAAACTTAGCACCAAAAATCGTTCAAAAATGTAGCAATAGCTGAAAAATGCATCAACCAAAAAATAAAAAAAAATATTTTGGTCTTTTCAAAAGACTGAATAATCTGTTTTTTTGCTTAATTTGGATTTTGGTTTTTGGTGAACACAGCCTTAAGTCTTGTTCTTAGTCTGTATTCAGCGTCTGTCAAGTATAACAGTATCTGATACTATAGCAGAAGTCATCTCTGTCTTGCTCTTATCATACCAAATCCTCAAAGCATACATTCCGAAAACTGGAGGTAACAAAAAGCCATGTTCGCTTTTGTTCTTTCTTTCTTCCAGAGGTCGTGGTTGACTGGCGTAAGAATATTACACGTAGTGTATTATTTAATGACATAACATACATATTAATTAATAAATAATAATTTTAAAATAAAATCGTCTAGAGTCTACCCACTCAGTCACAGAACTGATTTTCAGTGGTGGACATTAAATTTAAAGACGACCAAGCCAACCAGCTGCAGGTACCGACACCATCGAAGAGCGAACAATGACCAACTAGAGACCGGCATATTTAAGTAGGAAACACCGATCAATCAAGCTGGACACGATTTCACCCGTAAACAAAGCCAGAATCAACAAGAGTGATTCGGAACAACGTTAGAATTTATTAAACAAATCAAACTATGAACGTTATACGAATAAATAAACAAACAAAACAATATTTAAAATAGTTTAAAAGCGTACAAATATAACAGCAACTTAATGTCTTAAAGTGTAACTATTTTCTTATTGCTCGTTTATCTAAGGACAGGAAATTATTATAACAAATAAATGTGATTATTCTTTATTTCGCCCCCTCATCATTATCAAAGTATAATGATAAGTATGGCCCAAACATCTGTGTGCCTTCTCTGACATCTCCTCAATGTAATTGTTCGTTTTGTTATTCGTTCTAAAGAGCAATCAGTGATTAAACTGCACGTGAAGAAAATTAGCTTTTTCTCCTTATGTTATGTTTGATAAATGTCAATCTTCACGTGAATATTTACATAGGGTATTTCTACTTTTTTAATTTTTTTAAATTTTAAAAATCATTGTTCATTACTTTCCCGTTATGTCTTTTACTGTTTATCATTCATTATGTCTCTTTCATTTTACAATTTTAAAAATTTATACTATTAGGGTATTTTGGGGTTATAAAATGGTGTAGAGTTTGATTTGAACGCTGATTTTTTAATGTAGCATACACTTACCTGTGACTAGGAATGTGTAACTTTAATGTCTTGCTATGAACGATATTTTGTAGTTGCCGGTACAAATACTCTCAGCGTTCCGAAAAATGGGGGGGGGGTGGGGGGGAACGTGACACGCAAGATGGTAAAGACACACATTTCAAAATATCTAAATGTCTTCGTCACAGGTAAGTGTAAGTTATGGTAAAAATATCAGCCATCCAAATCGTGTACATTTTGCTAGAATGATCTACAAAAATTTTTTTTAACGCAATATTGGGAGTAGTGGGAGTATGCATGGACGGAAAAAAGTTTTTAAAAAATCGTTTTTTTCTACTCAAAATACTATTTATTAGATGCTCTTCAAAATGTACTTTTTATTTATATTTTTGAAAACGTATTTTTGCGCCCGCAGAGTCTTAAACCAGTGAACTGCTATATGATTTGCTTTAAAACATTTTAATAACTTGTTATATAGTTTTATTGCCCTCGTGCCCATTGTTCTAATGGTTAATTTTGGTAGTTTTATTTTTATATTAATTCTAATTGTTGTAATAAATATTAGTGAACGTGCAGTGTTGGTGTTGTTGGCCGGTGCAGCTAGGGCTAGGGAGGCGGGCCCCTACTTTCACTGCCGCTATATAACGAAATGCAGCGCACAACGGCGGCCAGTTGTTCACCCATTAGCCTTCAAGTGCATGGAGTAGTACGAAATATCGTTTCACACACATTTATAAGCATTCGGAGAGTTTCGGTTACTTTACGTCGAGGATCGAATCTGTGAAAATAAAGGTAAGCTAACATACCAACACATTGACACACATTGATAAACACATACAACAAATGTATTTAAACAAAATTGTGCGTGAGCGATTTGCAGTCGAAATTAAATTATGTATCCATGAGAATTTAGAAGATGTGTGTTTTAAAAACGGGTCTGTAAATATTAACTTAAAACTTAAAAAATAGTAAAAGTGTATCAACATTGTGGACTAAAACCAGTAGGCCTACAGTTCAAGCATCGAAAACTCAAAACAATATCAGGTGGTTTCAAGAATTATGTATAATACATAAATGTGTGAATTTAAATATGTGACATAAAAATATATTTGTTTTATAAAGTAAATTGTTTGAAACATTAACACCGGTGAAAATTTTCGGTTTTACGTACAGAAACACGAATTCATAACAATTTATACCATTTTAATAATCAAATGTGATTTAAACTATTCAATCGTATTGTTATTATATTAGTACCACAACATTTAAACCATATAAGTTTTGCTTTGCACATTGTGTTGATGATAATGATGATGATGATGATGATATAATTTAACACAATTTAGTAAATCAGTAGATGAACAAATTTGTTCAACGATTAAGATTATTTGGGAAAAAACCGTTTATCTCAAATATTGAATACTAGGAATAAATCATTGAAAATACAAGGTTATCAAAATTATCATATTTCTCACTATACCAATGGGCAATGACTGACTTAAAATGATATTTCAAATCAAGCTTTAACTAACTTGAACATACTAATTATCTTCGTCAAACTCCAGCTCACACATCAACATGGGTTCGGAATATAGAGTAAGTGGAAACCGCAAATTGGCAGCGGATGTTTGTGTTTTGTTACTTCCATTGGTAAAACTGGGTGATTTACAAGGTAGAATACAAGAAGAACTATTGATTGACGTACACTTTAATTTCGTCAATTTAGAAAATATAAACTTATAATAACTTCAACAAATCTGAGGAAATCTTCTTGATTTACTGGCGACTGATTAATTTTTAACTTGGCTTTAACTTCGTCAATTTCGAATATAAACTTAAAAAAACTTTAAGAAATCTAAGAAAATCTTCTCGATTTCCTCGCGACTGATTTTTAACTTGGCTTTAACTGCTGCCAAAGATAAACTTAACGAATTATAATTGAATCGATGTAAAGTATATCCACAGCGTAAAGTTTATGAAAACAAATAACCTTCCCACTTGCTTGACATGCGTGTGAAACGGTTGAAAACATTGCACGTTTTCTTTATGGTAAGATCAGATTATTTTGAATTACCTCATAAAATCGTAACAAAACTTTTCAATGGGGGGTCAAAGATCAACTCTTGTGTTCTCATTAATTCAATTTCCTACTTGATATTCTCATAATGGGAACTTAATTTTATTTTTTAATTGTTCAAGTTTATTTCAAATTACCAAATTGTGTTTGTTTTTTTATCTATAGACAAAGTCTTACTATGTGGGTTTAAAAAAAATTGTAGCAATTTTTAACAACTAGATTGGAACTTAATACTATACTATTTCTGAACCATATATCGACGATGCGATTCATTTGGGACATGTGTGTTATAGTTACATTATACTCTTTGACACATTAAACCTTCTTAAAACTATCGATTTCTTAAATAAATTTTTTCGCACCCCGTCATTTTCAGGAATTGTCTTCTTGAACACTAGAAATTTAATTTAAAGTTCTCGGATATATTTTTGTATTATTAATTAATTAAGTAAGTAATTAGAGCCCACGACTCGGAAAATAACTTTAAACACCTGAATATTCTTGGTAAAACGAAGTTGTTTCCAAAGCAATACACTGAGATACAGCGAGTGCGACATGACACCGGACCATGCGGTGATGCGCTGGAGAAAACCGAGTCCACTGACGCGAGAACTGAGCGATTTCTTTCTTCTATGCGGTGTTTTATGAGGTGTGTACAAGACAACACGTACTCGCAGTAAGCTAATTAATAAGTTGCTTCACCCGATCGTAAATACAGCGAACTCCATCGCCCGTGACGAAGTACGCGTGTAACTAGCTTCTGAATGCGCTTTACACACAGGCGTTCGCTGCTTTATAGCATTGCTTTCTTGATAGCTTACTTCGGACATGCTTTTACCCACTTTATGCACTATCGGTACTTCATTAGGAAGATTATTGGTTAATTATTTTCCAACCCGCTTAATGGTTTAAATTATCCATCGAAATTATCACATTCTTAGTATACTCACTCATTTCATTTGTCATCGTCGTCTGCTTTCAGTATCATGGGTTTTGTTACACGTATTCTAAGCATCATGTGCCTAGGTCCTCGACTACGATTTTACCCATCCACTATCCCCATGATCATTATTTTCGGTCGGTAGCAATTCACGTCCAACATTAAACTTTTTCACAGCTTTCTTCCCATTAAAACTTTTAAGCCCTGATACCTCCAAATAACAATTATTATTGTTGATTGCAAAGCGAACTATTAAGTAACTCAATCAAGAAGGATGAAACCAAACAATTTAATCGTCACCGTCACCATACATCAATATTCAGTTATGAGAATGCGATTATTGATTTTGTCGTTGCTAATGACATTTCTTGATAGACAGTGCATCACTTATACAGCTGACCTGAGAACAAGATTAGGGTTACTACTCAGATGGATCCGAAGGTAAATCATGTCAAATGTCATGGTGATTGGTAACGATCTCGAACACTGCTGGTCGCCGGTGATTGGTGCCAATCTTCTGCGACGATGTCACGGCTACCTCATTATATCCAAGACACCTCAGTCGCGATTATTGTTGTGTCCTGGTCAGGATTCCTGTATATTTTTAATCCTGGAATAAACGGAGTTAGAGGTTAAAGGGTTAGAGGCAAAATACGAATTCATGTGCAATACCTAGTAACATAACCTACAATCTTCAAGAAAAGAACTAACACACAAACAAACAAACAAAGATCAAATACACAAACAAAAACACACAAACACAAACACATAAACATACAAATACACAAATAGACAAACGCACAAACGCACAAACACACAAATAGACAAATAGACAAACACACAAACACACAACACCCAAACACACAAACACACAAACAAGCATAGTTATTATATCTAGTATAGTTGTTGATTGATTGGGTTAGCACGAGATTAAAGCGCACAGGAGTCTGGGCCCTGGGCGTTCATTGAGAGCCAGTGCCGGAGGGCATACAATATACGTGCACTCCTGCGCATGGGTTCACTAAGGGCAAACATTCTAACTGTCAGAACAGAGTAACACTGTAGTAAATCAGAAAAAGTTTGCAAGAAGGATGCAGGAAGGAGTTGTCCGCGTGAGAACATAGCGTTCACTTTCGAAGAAGGGTTAGTAAGTGCGGGAAATGTCAGGTCATTTCCTTAACCACCTCCGTCTAGTTTCTTACGTCCACGAAAGTTGGCTGATGTATATTGCTTAATTACATTTTTTTTACTCTTTGCATTACTTGTGCAAGTTAATCAATTGCAAAATCTAATTTTAAACCTTTTTCTCTAAACGAACTATAGGTAAAGTTAATTGCATGTCTGGGATTACGTTTGGTACGACGATATAAATGAGTAGCTTTTTTCGAGTTTTCTACCCGCGGACAAAAGAAATCTTGTTGCAAAAGTGATTACAGAAAACTATTTTCCCCTATTATTTGAATAAAGATTATGTACATCAAACAAAAACTGATCAAAATGTAATTTCATAATTGATTCAGTGGCTCAGTGTAGTAATTTGAAAATATGAATTGATATGAGAGTATATTACCTCCCCCCGCCTCCCCCCCCCCAAAAAAAAAATACGTTCGCTATTTAAAAGCCCCTTCTTCATTCAGCAAATTTTCGTGGATTGATGCTATGGACCACGAACCTGCGCAAAATTATCAATGTATAATTGGTAGCCACGCCATGCCTCAGTTCGACCACAGATTCTTAAAATCATTGATGTATTACGTAATACTATGTAAAAACCCAAGCTTGATATAAGCAATGAAATGAAGTAATGGAACCAAGTGAAGAATCCATCTCGCTTTCGTTTGCCTGCTTTGCTATAACCACGACTTGGGATGTGGTCTGTGAACTCAAGTCAGACCTTGATCGCCGACCACGAAAGTGAAACGTAAAACCCAAAATCAATCAATAAGTGAGAGGAGAAGGAACTTTCTTAGGATCACGTCGGGAACATACAGGTTTACTGACCAGTTGAGAGTTCGTAGGTGTTGGCCATATTGAGCGCACTCTTCTCTCTTTTAAAATATTCTCACATTCCGGCAGAGTGCTTAAATTTTTAATCCACAATGACTACATGAGCAATACTAGACCCTGGAGCTCATCTATCTTCCATGGTTCTGTGATCATCTAGTAATAAGATAATAAGAGTAACAGGCATTGTAATCAACGGTCAACGTTGGCCCCTTGCGTCTCAAGGGCCGCGGAGTTTGGTGATGAGCCAGGTGTAGGACCAGGAGACTAGAAGATGCAGGATGTTTTGTTTGGGGGGATTCCATCCATGACCAACTCAACGTCAGCCTAGTGAAGCAACCTATCTTTCAAGGTCGCGTAGAGTAGACAGGTCTTCTGCCTAGGGCATCATGCATCCAGCCAGCCGTCATAACTGGTTTCACTTTACGCGCACAATATACAATCATGCTTGAGCATTGTGCGCATTCAATTCATTCATCACGTTAAGAATGTCTCCAATTATTTAGATTTTCCAATGACGAAGAAAAAGCGGAACTTTATTGTACAGGCCCAAACAAAAACAGTTTTTTTCATGAGAGATGGCCGCTTTTTGGAGGGAACACGTAAGTGTGAAAGCTCGTAGGAGGGGGGGGGGGGGGGGGAGGAACCACCCTCCTCCGACTTCTTCCTATGACCAGCCACCATCTTTTTTTCTGTGCCCCCCCCCCCCAATTCAGAATGTTAAACACCCAATTTGTCGTTCATCGCCACGGCTACAACTGAACAAAATGTTGCAAGTTAGTTTACGTAGAGAACTATAATTGTGCAGAAGTCAAAAAGAGCTTATTATTCAACATGTACAAAATGCCCCACCCCCCCCTATTCGATAAAGTTTTTACGCGCCTGTCTGGGGACTTGCTAGGAAGAAGTGTCCAAGGGCTGTTGTAGGAAGGCCAGTGTCGGGTCTCGATCAGCTACCACTCGAATGAATGTCACGATTATCCTCGTCACACTCTTAGATCGTCGTCCGTGCATCACAAAGTCAAGGACCGCAATCAGCGGATCTAACCTAGTGGATAGAAACATGTTTGGAACGAAACCAGTTGGCTGGCTCTGACCTTACTCTTCAACTGTAGGCAGTAGTGGGAAGACGGTGGACAAGATGAGTCTCCGGATACGCCTGATTGGAAACCAAAGAGAAATCATCTCAACAATCATTGTTTGCTTTATTTAGTTCAATAAAAAAACTAATTTAGATTTTGAAAGCAATAATTGGTAACTTTGCAATACGGCAATTTACCAAGGTTGTCTAAATTGAGTACCCCAATCAAGTGAATGCAAAGAGCAATTATCATTGCTGCAATATCTGTTTTGTATGACCCACAATCGAAAACCCAATGACAGTATTAGGGAGAAACCCAATAAAAAGTCTACCTTTGCCTGACCTTGACGGGAACACTTTGCGCAATGGTGAATCACAGTAGAAGAATAAAAGAATACAGTAGACCTGCTGGGTATACCCCAGTGCACCTAGGCTATTAGTATCTCATATAATATACCTGTAATGACGTAGGATGTTTCGGCACGTCACACATCTATTAATGAAAGATGGTGAGATGGTAATGGGACAATTACTTAGAATAGAGTTCCGTTCGATACCATTTTTGATAATCGATATTTGAAATTTGTATTCGATTTATAATGGATGTTTGTAAGATAGATCGGTTGAAGATTATAATAATTGATTTATCAATTTAATTCAATTTCAATTTTCAATCCATTTTACTCCCACAAAAAATCCATTTACATTTATAAAGACAATAAAATAAGATTTCTACAAAACAAAGGATATACCGTAATTATTTAAACCAGGAAAAAAAGAAGAAATGGGAAGCTCGTATAAGGAAAAAATATTCTTGTGGACAGGCTGGCAAAATTAAATTGACAAGTGTAAAAGGTGTACATAGTCTGTAGGTACAAGAGTTTATACACACACTTTTTCACATTATAATGACAAACAAAATTCAAACAAACACAAATTCATAAGAAACACATTATGCAATAAGATTAAATAAATGAATAATGGAAGCAAGGTATAAGAGTCAACAAGCAACAAAGTGAACAACAAAACATAACAGTATTAAATGCAACACAAAAATACGTGACATCGCATTTACTAACTAATTACGAACTAAACTAAAGCGGCGTGGGTTCTTTGGGCACAGGGCATACCATCTCAAATATAGCCTAGCTACACCACGCACAAAACGAACTTGAAGCAAAACAATCATACTGTTCACTCTGTTATAGTATAAATAATTATAGCCTAGGTTGGTAAATAGCAGTCTCCTTAAAAATAGTCTCCTTTCATTTGGATACTTCACGTTTGCATATAAGCAGTTTTAGAAAATTTTGATACATCAATGTAAAAGCAATTGCAGGTATTTAGGGTTAAAATCATTTTGTAGCTACCAATCAAAGTTAGGTAGGGTAAGGTAGCTACGAGCCGACTATTTTCTTGCATGGATTTTCAGTTGCACTTGTCAATGATAAACAAACATTGTCAATGTGGGCACGACAAGCGTGCGCTAGCCTGACAACGGACAGGCCTGGGGGCTGCTTCTGAGGTCAGTCAATTAGGTTGCTGTCTGGTAAGAAGGTTGCATTAATTTCACGAAATGGGCCCGTCATGTCATGTCGCCGATATACTTAATACTTTCTAAAGGAAGGAAGTATCCAGTATAACATGAGTTACGCAACCGCATTGTACAACAGACAACTTGCAAAAAAAATGTCATCAGGTTATTTCGATATGTCCGCTGCGTGCCCGCCTCTTATGGCCTAAACAACATTTGACGTGACAAGCCTTGAAGAAACGGACAAATGTTTTCTTGGCACTTTGGCGAATTTAGATTGATACGAACATAAAACACATCTAGTGTTACATCAGTCAGGAAAATAAAAGGAACCACAGCCTTATTCTTGTCAAGTGGGTTAACAGCTAAGAAACAAAACACTCAATAAAAACTGGTCCGATAGTTAAAGCCCTCACCTTCACACTTGGTTACGTGAGTACTATGATTATTTAACCGCAAATGCGATAATTAAAACTTGTGTTTATTAATCAAGTATATTACTTAAGTTTGTTTTAGAAAGGTCGATGTATATTGACCTTGTTCCAGCTTCAATTGTCATCAGCCGTGCCTTACAGTGAACGTAACACATAACATGTCTGAAGTGAATGCCTCGTCATTATCCGCGAACATGTGTGATATGAAAGTGCTTTGAGAAGAGAAAGAACATTTTCTTAAAGCGGTGCTTGTACTTAAAAGGCGGTGCCGTGGACCACTGTAAAAAAATTAAACTAGTTAGCTCATTGGAATTGTTAATATTCATTTATGCAACGGTCATATAAAACGGTTTCGTTGATATAAACTCTTTGGTAGGGTAATGAATGATGTAAGAGATCACTTTCACAATCAGATGGTCAAATGGAGGACATGTGGATGAAACGCGAGAGAATATTCCCAGACTACTTGAATTCACCTTCTTGATTCACTAATTTGGGAATTGCTTTAATTATTTCGCGGTTTTAGCGAAACAATAGGTCGGAGTCGGTTCCTTGGCCTTCGCGTTTATAACTTTGAGGTTGAAATCTGTGGCCTTCGCGAATAAGAGGTGGACGCCGCTGGTTCTTCTGTCAACGCTCTCTCGTCTAGTCGAGGTAATAACAAACAATAGGGATCAAGGAAAAAATAGGTGATTTATGACTTAGCAAAATTTGAATGAAACTTGAGAAAGTTCAATTCTACGTGTCTTAGGAAATAATGTACAGTTTTTATTAATATCAAGGTCCAATTTTATGATACCCCGAACTATAGCGGGTCTAATATATTGATTTGAATTATTCAATAAATACGAAATAACTGTGAATAAACATTTTGTTTTGCATAAACGACAAGAATTTCTTCTCTACTCATTATTCTAGACTCTGTGAGTCCCGCTAGCGGCTAGACCTAGACCTAGAACCAACAATGCATGGTGGCTCATGCCCGTAACGCGTGATTCGGGAGGTCACGGATTTCAATCCCAACACGAGCAATCCTGACTGAAAGTTTTATCGATGTTTTCTAGGATTGAGTCCTCTTAAAACAGCCCTCGAACATTTTCCCCCCAATTTCCCTAAACCTTAATATATATAACCTTGTTGGTCACCTCAAGAGGGTCACACTGGGTAAATCTGGTGTGTACCCTACAGCGGGCATCCTTACAAAAAAATGCATCTTTAGTCCGCTAAACGTGGCGTCAGAGCACATAGGCCTACCTCTATTCCTCAACAGTCATACATACATGCATGAATGCACACTTTTCAATAATCCATTTCATATAAAAACCTTTATATAGTTTGGCATGCCAATATTTTCACCATACAACACTCAACCTCTGAAAATAGAATTATGCTTCCCATTAAAGTCCGTAAGGCTATTCGACCTCGTTTTTATGCTACCAAGTCAAAATATAGTGAATGGCCTTGAAACCTGACTCTTTTAGAAAATCAAAACTATTTTTTTCAGATTTTTCTGATCGGGCACACGGCTATATTGCCACTTCAAAATAATTTCAAACTTTAGTTCGCCCAAGCACACCATTCAACGTAGGCAGTTGTGTTTTTGTGGCATTAATTTTCAATTGGTTTTCTAGAGGTTGACTGAGAGATTTTTTTTTTTTTAAAAACAATTGTCTTCCTGTGAATATTTTTGTTTGGCGGTACAAATCGGTACAAAATACCGCCAAACAAAAAAAAACGCAGGAAAGACAATTGTAAAAAAATCTATTTTCAAACTTCAATTCTCCCAAGCACACCATTCAACGTAGGTACTTGTGTTTTTGTGGCATCAATTTTCAACTGGTTTTCTAGAGGTTGCCCCTGAGAGATTTTTTTTAAACAATTGTCTTCTAGTGAATATTTTTGTTTGGCGGTACAAATCGGTACAAAATACCGCCAAACGAAAAAAATCACAGGAAAGACAATTGTAAAAAAATCTATTTTCTCTCAGTCAGCCTCTAGAAAACCAGTTGAAAATTAATGTCACAAAAACACAAGTACCTACGTTGAATGGTGTGCTTGGCGAATTGAAGTTTGGAATTATTTTGAAGAGGCGATATTTGCCGTGTGCCCGATCAGAAAAATTTGAAAAAAAAGTTTTGATTTTCTAAAAGAGCTAGGTTTCAAAGCCATCCACTATATTTTGACTTATATTTGGGAAATAGAAAAACGCGGTTGAATAGCCTTAACACGCATTTAAAAGAAACAACAAAACCTATCGATTGTAATACCGTGTTTGCTATCAATGTTACTCACGATGGGTAAACAACGGTACGGTTTGCTCGTACAAAGGAAGAATAAACAATAGCCTGCTGATGAGGCCTTAATACTTGCAACCTTGCGCTAGGACTTATCTCGCACGTGATACGAAATACGCCATTGTTCGCAACTTAAAAGCACTTCCATATTAATATTAAAATGTATTGCGAAGTAATCAGTTATTTCTGCGTTAAAATGCATGCGTAAATACAAATCTGTTTTTAAATTGAATTAATGTGTTATCATTGTTTTCGATGGCCTCGAGAATCTCAACATCACATAACAATGTATTATTTATTCTTGGGATGACAAAAGATACCAAGATCCCATCGCGGTCTTGAAATCTGTGACTGTGAGGGTTTCTGCCCCCCCCCCCCCCCCCCCCCCAGTTCGATCATCCGCCGTCCGGTTCTGAGTGTCACGTCTCGCGATAAAAACCGAACATGACCTCCGATGGGTATGCGGCTTTGCTTGACATCGCCCTTCAACAAGGATGATAAAGAAGTGATGTAGAAACTCCATTGTTTCCTCGTGTGTTCTTTTACTTAAATATAGACTTCATCACGCAATACATTATCCATGTAGTATGGTGCCTATATCAGTTCATAATGGAATAATTGGGCAACATTTACATGTGAACATCATTTTCATACAAACAATGCAAAATACAGATATGTTTTTAAAATATATTGAATAATATTGGTGAATTAATTTCCGAGGAGTCATGTTGGATAGATCACCCACAGCGCCGATGGAGTGCTCTTTGATTCTTTTGTAATTATTTGTGTGTTTGTTTAATTGTACAATAAATAAATCAAATCGTGAGTCAAAGACATTCAGAATGTTGCATCAACTAATAAATACGGCAATGAATTGAAGAAGTTTGTTGCGCATTCTAAGCAATACGCGTTCGGTGTTTCTATAGAAAGAGAGGGAGAGAGAGAGAGAGGAGAGAGAGAGAGAGAGAGAGGAGAGAGAGAGAGATGAGAGGAGAGAGAGAGAGAGAGAGGGAGAGTTATTTTTCTGTTATTCGTTTTTACCAGAATTTCCAAACTATCCCATTATTCATATTGTGATGAAACTTAAATAACTTTTACTCACCGATTGTCTTTTAATACATCGGATCAATGAAATCTGCTTGATTAGTAAGGCCTCATTTCCTCGATGGTTCGGCAATCGGCAGGGTGATGGATGTCTGTTCGTCACTACGATGCCTAGAAACAGTAGCTTCCCCTACTTCAGCATTACGCAAATTTCTTTCCGTTTCAAGCCAATTCCAGTCATAATTATTTTATTAATACAAGGTTTTTTTAAGCATAAGCCCGCTTTGAGGACGTTATTAGTGAATGATAGCAACTGTCGTAAAAGTTTGCCCAGAGGTTCTGGGTTCGATCCCCAGTCGGGGCAAACTTTTACGACAATTGCTATCATTCACTAATTATTTTATTGTTAATAAATGTTTATTCAAGCGAAATATTGCAATTTTCGTGAAATAACCACCCGTTTTTTTTTTATTATTATTATTATTTATATACAGAAAGTTTCAAATACAGCAAGCCATTTTAAATTGAAACATATAACAAAAGAGAACTTATTACATACAATACTCACACAATACACAAACATGAAAAACAAAAACACGTTAACAAGACATTATAGAGAAAGCAAAAGTGAATTCAAGGTGAAATTAACTAATTTCGTTGTTTTATAAGATTTTGTTTTGACCAAGGAGAAAAATCCGGAATTTATTTTGATGATGCCTTTCAAATGGATTTCAGTGTCATTCGTCCCTCAGTAACTCTATTTTATTTTTAATCATAATTTCTATTAAAAACATTTGTTTAATAATTCCAGCATACATAGTTTGTTTATTTTTATAACAGCGAGAATCGAAGGGGTTTTCGCTACGAAAATGCAAACTATCAAAACAATAGTGGGGAATTGTTCAGCCCTTTCATCCCTGAACCCAAACGATTTTTATTTTTATTTTTATTTTACTTATTCATCAAACAAACATACCCAATAAGAAATTTTGTTTGAAACTTTTTTTTTGTATTTTAGATTTTTTGGGAAAATTTAGGATTTTGAATATGTACCGCAATTTCCAACTTTATTAAAAAATATATCAGTTCAAGAACAAGCATCTTTATTAATTAAAAAAATTATATTGGATAAAAAATGACAAATTTATTATTTTTTCTGATTTTCATATATTATTTTCAAAATTTTACTATTTTCAATTTTTAACACTAAAAAGTTAAAAAAATATGTACAAGGCGTAAATATTATCCTATATGAATGTGCGATTGCTCTATGTGTTCAGGAGCAGTGTGACTCAAACGTCCCGTCAGGCTTATTGAGGTATTATCCTATCCATGTTAATGCTATACCACAATAAAACACTAAGGGACTTGTAAATCCCGTCATGGATGAAAGAGTTAGATAAAAAAGTGTTTCGATAAAACTCTAACGCTGGCTCATTCCAAGGGTGCCTCCAAGGGTGCCTCGAAGGGTGCACTCCACCAGCTGTGACCCGTGAACGCTGACAGATCTTTGCACGCGCGGACTTGTTCGGCCTTGTAGACACTTTGAATACTGTGACCAATTAGGAGGTCAATTTTCGCTGAGAATTTGAAAGTTTTAAGACGTTACTGTGTAATTGTGGTTTGATTTCATATTTGACTGTAAATGTTTGGAGGTAGAAGCCTTGGCCGTCCATGGAGCTCAATGTTATTCCAACTTAGGCAAAACTGTGTCGGTTGGTTCTACTTTCCATATCAAATAACCGTAGCAATTTCTTGGTATTTGTAATTGTCCGTGAAATGATGGTCAGACAGATGCGGGACACGTTCGAACAATAATTAAATTTAACCGTATTGTGGAAATGAATGGATATGCCATTGCAGTACTAAAAGGCATGAGGCACAACACAGTTACACTGCAAGAGAAAAAAATGGACATATTTGCATAGACTAGACAACGTCATGTACGCATATGCAATAAAGAAACACGTCAATGGTACATACAGGCATGCGTTCGGTTGAGAAGTATTGCACAATATGAAAAATAACTAGAAATTAACATTTAATATGGGAATCTAATCCATGTGTTTGTAGGTGATGCGCGTATGTTTGAGACAGAAATCAAAATGCAGTCGAAAATATGGGGGGAGTGGTTGGTTCATGTCCCCCTAAAAGCTTTACGTCAAGTGATTCGATTCGTAGCAAGTAAATTGTAAATTAATTTTGAGGCTGTGCCGTATCTGAACGTCTCCCCTGCGCACTCATATACGCACATCACATAAAGCAGGGGGGGGACAGTTAATATCTACTGACAGCAGGAAGTCTCTCCGATAGAGGTAGTTGAAGTCATTCACCAGCATAAATCAGGGGGGGATTATAACACGTTCAATAAACTCGACAACCTGCAGGCCAAGGCATCCCTTCGCCCCAAGGTCACTGCAAGAGGGGTAGGTCTCCCCAAGGTCAAATCTTCTAAACCTCATTGTTATTATTGTTCTCGCAATACAAGAGTTGTTCGAAGTGTTTAGCTCCACGTATCTTATCAGTATCTAAGATGTAAACACAGTCGTGCGGCCTGGGTATGCTTCCTTGGTTAAACCGCAGCGGACCGGACAAGCAACGGCAGGAAGACAAAACCGCATGCGTGCCTTGAACCGTTTAGCATCAACTATTTCTTATGGCGTAATTGAGAATTATGGGCTTGTCGATATGATATAACCTGTGTCTATTCGCACGTTAGTGAAGTTGACATATTATCCCCATTTCGAAATATACAGATCTATTTATCTAGTGATACACATTCAGTGTAAAATGTCGTTTTGTGAAAGTAACGTGGAAACTAAACTACATTTACAGCATACTATTGTGAATCACGCCAAAAGTCACTGCTTACTGAAATCACGTTTACTTGAAATATTTAGTTATATTTACAAATGGACTGTATGACCAATTTACTCATGTAATCTGATCTACAAAACCAGACAATCGTTGTGTGGTATTCTAGAATCTAGACTCTTGACACCAAAATCGTGATTCAAATACAATTATAAATAATTGAATTGCCTGAGGACGTGCAGGCATGGGTTTTTATTGTTGCACTGGTCGTTATTGCATGAGCGTGAGTCACTAATTACTATCTTATTGAGATACCTAAGAACAAGTCAAGACGCAGTTAGAAGAACGGCTTAGTAGATGTAACTATATACTTGGTAGTTGCCACCAGACCATGTACAACACCCTTACTTAATTTTGACTGAATTGAAGACCAATTTCTCGAGCTCTTTATTTAGGGTTGTAAATGTCGATCGTCTAAAGAAATCAGGGTTATTGATGTCATCCTTCTCAATTAAACAACCTAAATATTGAGTTCAATGCTTAAAAAAAGAAAAAATTAGTTTGATTCTGAAATATTTCACCGGATTTTTAGAAGCTGTCCCCCTCAACATAACATATTGCTGGGGTGTTCATTGATCTAGATGGTCTCAGCAGATAGATTGATATCGTCATCTATCGACAGAGGCGACCAAGCGAGACGATGGCATAGCGAGTGCCAAACACCGTTCAATATGCTAAGTAGAGAGTCCAGAGAAAACTGACGCTTACGAGAGATTGTAAGAAAATACAAGAGTGACAAAATTAACATTTCGTTTTCATTTTCACCACATGGTTGCTAATTACTAACTAAACTATGAATGTATGTATCTTTTCTAATATCATACGTGAACAAAAGTGTTTATTTGCCATCAATAACAAATAAATACAATTGGTATATTATTAAAATTATTTTATTGTTAATTGCACGAGGAATAAAACTCACATCGATACTAAGCCCATAAAGTCTACCTTGATGGACTAAAACCCAGTATAATCACTGGTGCAGATTTCACTTCTTGGTTCTAAATGTTTACACGCTTCCATTTCTTTATCTTAGTGAATGCATTTCTTCTGTTGTGTGTTTGTTGGCACGATTCTGGTCAAACGGTTACCCCATCCCGGTCGTTATGAAATTGTATGGACACCTTCGATATCTCTAAAATTAAACCTTGCACATTTTAAAGAAATTGAATTGAAAAATTATTTCTTTTTCAAATCTCACTTGCACGATATTTTTATTAAAAAAATTATTTGATCTCTACCAGTAACATTACATGGCTCCGTCTAAATAAGTTACCTTGGATATGTAACATTTTTGAGTAAAATCAAAGTAATACATCGAGAAAAAATACAGTCAAATTTACGTATGATTTCATTTCTAAGCGAATTAAAACAATGTGTTCTCAAAATCAAAATCATTTGTGAAAATCAGTTGTTTGACTGAGTGGGTAGACTCTAAATACGGATTTATATTCTATTTTATTTATTTATTTGAAGGATTGTTTCTAAACTTTGACACTACACAGATTCGTTTATTATTTGTTTATTCCATAGTGATTACAACAACAAGATCTATTTTCGAGTATTATTCTACATTAACGAAAATACGAAACGAGATTAGAAGCTCATGAACAGATCCCTCTATGCGCCAAAACGCTTATCGATCAACGCGACTGAAAAGGGCGTTCGCGATGCGGCCTAACTGTAGAATCTTTGAAACTAGTTCAGATGTGGAGGCTGAAGATTGTCTTTGTGTTTACGTTAGAGTGGGTAGATCTATAGTGTGCGTGATGTAATGGTGGGGAATAACATGAATATTCTCACAATTAATAGCAAAACGTGAGTGCATTGCGCACGGGCCGGTCTAACAAGAGTAGACTGCGTGGAGGCTAGTCTAATTGGAAGGTAAATGAGTGAAGAGTGATGCAAGCAAATTGAATACTACCGCCACCATGTGCTCAATGAGTTCGCTTACATCACTATTAACACTCGTTAACTGCCGTACATTCTATTCTGCTAGTACTGGCGCTGTAAGTAGGCCTCGGTATCGGCAGTCGCCTGAGGAAACACCTTTCAGTCAGGACTGCCGGAGGCTGGTATAGCATCGACGACCTCCAGATTCAAATACGGGGCTCAATCGCCGTGCAATCTCTTTCCATGATTTGTTTTTTGAAATGTTAGCCAAATAAAAGGAGGTTACAATAATTTAACAGGAATATATTTTTTTTTAGTTTGAGCGGGACATAACCTCCCTGTCGGCCATTATATGCATATTTTGGGACAATAGTGTTAACACTAAGTCTAACACTAAGTCTAGGTCTTGATCTTTAGCGACGATTTTTTAAATATCGTTTCTACACCCATTGTATTCCACCTTTTTATAAGGAAAAACAATTTTTTGAAATAATGTTTGAAACTCGATTTTTTTGTCGGAGGGTACAAATAGATAGAAGACGTTTTTATTCCCAGGCGGGATTAAGGCCAACTAAACCTTTTCTTCCATCCAACCTTTATAATATAAATACATTTTTCAGATTCATAATTTGTTAATAACAATTTACAATGAAATATTTGATGATATTACGTTAATTTACATTTTGATAGTGCATAGACTATATACATTTTACACAATCATTCTCTCATTCATACCGTAATTATTAAGTGAGTTGTCTACAGAAGTTTAAATCCAAGCAATAGCATATTGCGAATTTAAACATATTGTGCATTTAGTTATTTGTCAGTATTCCCATGGCATTTTGTAAAATATAATTCATGAATTTTACTCCTAAAAATATTGTAAAAACTGACAGGGACGTTACGTCCCGCACCATTAAAAAAAAAATCATGTTTTATTCATTACCTTCTTCCATTTAGCTAGCATTTCAATGATCTTCTTTTGACTTTTAAAATATCGGTAATACTCTATATGCCTACATGACCCTATGCCCTACAATAGCCTAAGGATTTGAGCCACACCGATAGAGGTAGGCCAACGGTTGTATTCGGGACAGTGGCGTAAGAACCTGGCAGTGGGCCCCCCAGCAAAAAACAAAATTGGGCCCCCCACCCCATCCTCATATTGTCCGTTGCAATTTAGATGTGTCAGACAAAGAAATGCATGCTCTTTCAACATTATGTGTTTATACAAGTTCAACCGAGAAATTGAGAAAACTTACCCCTACATCGAAGTTGTTAATCCAATTTCCAACGTCTTGCTTTCTATGTTACCTGCGTCTTTCAGTTTCTTCTTTATAAAGAAATCACTAATTTTTTTAAGTTTATCTTGGTTTAATATTTTATCAGCCTTCAAGACTCTTTTTATTCGACATTTTATAAAACCACAACAAATTACAAAACATATATTATTAACTAACTTAAATTTAAATACAACGACAAAACGCGCGTTGCGCACTTGAGAGTTATAAGTACACCTTACTACGATACGATTCATAACCCGCACTTCCTTTCCCTCATACAACCTGCTCGATACTGGTTGCTGTGGGTGTGGGGATGGAAGTATTGTATTTTGTGCAGAACTCTGTCAGTAAATGAAGTGAAGCATAGTTTAATCAGTATACTTGGAAGTCAACAAAAGAAAGAGAACATGTTCTTTTCGCAGAAAACCTAGAACCGAGAAGAAAACTAGGAGATATTTGAAGAGGGTCGAACCTGTGGATGAGATGTGTGGAGCAACTCATGCGCATCATAATTGTGGTTATTAAAAGGCAACAACTCTTCGGTCGTCAATGGCACTTGTCTCAATTCTCATGAACACAAAACTTGAATTCAATTATTGCAATAAATAGCTACATTACAAATTTTACTATGTTCGGGATTATTAAAGTTTTTTTGAAACTAGGGCCTCGGAGTAAAGGGGGCCCAGGAAGCCCCTCTCACTCCAGGGCCCGGTAGCATTGCTACCCCTGCTACTCCGGTAGTTACGCCACTGATTCGGGAGGCTGTGTTTTCAATCTCGGGGCTCGCCCATCCTGACTGAAGGGTTTTCCAAGTAAAAAGAAGAATGTTGAGACCCCCCTTGGCCATGCCTACCTAACAAACTACAACTTGTTAGGGTCCAAGTTTCCCTGGGCAGATGTCCTAGGAGAAACCAGCACAAGTCGCCGTGTCCTGGTACCCACGAGAGCTGGCAAGCTAACAACTAGACCAGAACGACTAACATAACTTTTAACTTTAACAAACAGCTTTTTACACATTACGCTATAGTACAAATCTAATTCTTGTCGAGTCAAGTTCTAAAAACATGATCGATTCGTTCATCATGATTTCGTTTTTCGACTTTACAGAGTTATATAAGATCAAAGCACCATTGAGAAAAACTCACGATGCTAAATTGTAAATACACGTAACTTTTGTAATCACTGTTTTCTTAAGACAAATAATAATGTAGCTCAAGACTGGGTCTTTGACAGTTGGCAAATAGTTATATTCGCTCGGCTAGGAAGCACCCGTCGTATATGCATGGAACTTGCATTGATGTGAAGAAAGCATACATGGACAGTCCTACAGTAGTGGATTATCAATATTTTTTTACTGTTAATCCTTGTCATTATACATTAAATAACAACAAGAAACGGCGTCGACGCTAGCAAATATTTTGCTAAAACACTTCAAATCTGTTAAGAAATCTTGTGCCGCGAAGAGCCTCGCTGAAGCACGATAAAATTAATCAGTCCGAAACAATTCACAAAATATGCATTTTTTAAATTTTTAATGAAATCTAAAATCGTGAAAATCAATTTATTGTTTTTTAAAAATTTTTTTTTAGAAGATTGTATGTTTATGTAGAGAGAGCTCATTATATCCGCTTCCGTGACAACTATATATAGTGTCGGTCAGCCGAGCGAACGAAATGAAGCTAAAACGCATGTCCTATATCCACTAACAACCTGAAAATCAACATTTCAATAAGATTAGGCCTACTGACTTTAGAGAGGTGTTGTGAATTAATTAATATGAAAGTAGAATCGATGGTATCTCGATCAGTATTTTATGCATTGCGATCTTCTAATTGAACCAGTTTAATACTTCATTTTTAACCGGTGATTTCTAATACTGGAAAATCATTACTTATTTAAGTCCTACATATTTTCTCGACATGAAGACTCAATGCCAAGTTACCTTGGATTAAATGCACATGAGTTGAGCACTATTCAACCATAATATATATCACATAATAAATCAATAGCTGTAGGACAAAGCAGAAAGAAAAACTAGGTAATACACCTTTCTATTATACTGTTCGCTATCGTTATAGGTATATGAGAGGCAGGTATATGATGAAAATAATAGTCAATTTTTTACTATTATGCCCAAAAGTTGTTAATTGGCGGTGAAAATAATTCTTTATTTAGTTGAAATCTCCATATTATCTCCCTTCCCAATGATATTTTTGAAAATATTGTATGTGGGATCTTGTAAAAGACTTGCAGATTGCAATAAAATGTAATTTTGAGAATTCAGACGCAGGTGTTTGGGATGGAACTTATTTGCGTCTTTGGTTTTGTTCTGACCAAATCGGTGAATTGGTGTTGAAAATTATTTATAATTTTGGTTTTTAGCGGTGAAAATTCGTTTTTACCATAAATACATGCCCCTGGGTATATAGGTCTACATATACTCTGCACAGAATGCACAAATGAAATCATAATTTATTTTGTTCTTTGGAATACAACAGGTCAGCTGCCTGTTAGCAGGTGTTTTAATATAGGGTAATATTAAAATTAATATTTGTAAAATATATCTATGCGTAAAGTCTCGCGTTTTAGCTTTTTTGATTTCTCGTTGGAAACCTTCGAACGAACAAATTGTGTTCCCTTTTCAGTGTCTAACAAGGTACTTTGTATTTTGTGTAAATGTGAAGGGAATGTCCGAGGGCTGTTTAAGAGGATTAGATCGTTTGCATTCGCATTAACGACTGAAGAAAACCTTGGAGAAACTCTCAGTCAGGATTGCCGGTAGCGGGTGTGTGAACCGCAACCTCCCCAATCAGAGGCTCGTGCGTTTAGCTTGATCTTCACATTTTTCTGTTTGACATTTTGAACATTTATTAAATTTATTCGTCTGCGAGTACCCGAAATTTCGGTTCGGGTCCGGTATTTAGGGGTTGACAAATGGTAACAAAATGGTATTTTTTGTTATTACAACAAAATATTTTGAGGGTTGGTGGAGGGCCGTGTCTTATTTTTCAAAAATTTTATTTATTGAAGTTATACGGTAAAAGACAATTTATTAGAATTTAAGCTTAAAATGTCAACATGAAAATTCAATGAAAATCCCAGCTATACCCCCAAACAAAATTGGGAGAAAAATTATACAGCATGATTGTAACATTTAGTTTTCATTCATTTAAATTTTAAATGCAGTTGGAACAGGTACTTGTCCCTACTCAAACCGACCGAAAACCCCGAAGCAGTTTTTGTAGAACTGTACCGGGTCAAACCTTCTCCCTTACAACAAGTTGTAGGTTAATTTGTTGAGTATGAACATATAAATGTAGTATGGAAATACTCTTTAGTGCTTTTGAATGTAATTTCAGGAATTCTTTATTTAATGAAAAGTCTTCTTTTAAAGAAGTCGAAATGTCAAGTGTTAATGGAAGACTATGCTGTAAATGTCAAGTGGAGAATGTCCAAGTGCTGTTGGATTATGTGTAAAAAGCCCATAGTTATAAATTCCGAGTGTTTAATTTCCCGATAAGTTTCAGAATGCCCAGTGCTTTAAAGTCAAGAGTTTAAGCTGCTCCAAGTGCTGAAATTATTTGTTGGTCAAAGCAGAAGGAATGACTCGTGGAGGAATTTGTCAGGGTAATGACCCTGTAACTTGTTAACAAAGTAGGTGTAGGGTGTGAAAATGTTGGGTATAGGAATGTCCAAGTGCTGTCAGGAATGTCTAGGTGACTATTAGAAAATGTCCAAAAGTACTTTTGGAACTGTATGTGCTTCAAAGGAATTGTCCAAGTGCTATCAGGAATGCCCAAAAAGTGCTGAAAGGGAAACTGTCAAGTGCTGTTAGGAATGTCCAGTGCTGTAAGGAATGACCAAGTGCTGTAAGGACTGTCCAAGTGCAATTCTAATATGATCATCAATGCAAGCATTCACATTTTGACTGTAAACTCTAAAAAAAAAAAGCTTCAGTGAGGATTGTCGGATGACTGGGATCGAATCAGCGACCTTCCGCACTGAAGACTATTGCGTGTAACGCATTGGTTAAAATATTCGGCACTAACGACAGTGCCAGTGACAATGCTCGCAAAAACTAAAGAACACTGTTAGAAAATAGGTGAAAGTACGGCCTGTAAATACGAAAACGTGACACAGCTCGCTGTTTCTTTAGTGACGCAGGTAAACGATTCAAATATCTGGGAAGCGGTGACATTGAAAATAGGAATTATATCGAAAAAGTGACGATAGTTTAGTCACGGACAGTGGTTTGTTGCGGACCGTTAGGCCTACGCGTATTTTGCACCGAATTTAACCTGTGTGCAATAAAACAGTGTATCGTAAAAAAACAACAAGAAACGTACATTAAGTCCTGGCTTTACATTAATTATAATACTATACCGTGAAGGTTGTTCTTTTTGTCGTCTTTGAGTGTTTTCCCTAGCTTAATTAGGTGCCGTTCAGTTTCATACTGAGTCGATAAAAACTATTTCAGAATCGTAATACTATGCAACCGCACTTACTTACAAACTTACTTAAAATGACTTAATTACTTATCTAATTGTTAGATTATTCTAATACCGTGTTTTGTTTTCGTTATAGGACTGCCCACAGTGTGGTCAAGAAATATGGATAAATTGGGCATTCCATTATTGATCTGGTGTGGGGCTATTGTATTTGCAAATGCTCAATTCAACCATTTCGGACAACAAAATGCCTTCCATGGTAAGTTCAGCATTATGAAAAACTTCAACACAATATTAATTTTATGTTTTATGTCAATGGCACTCACTTCACATCGGTGTATGTAGTATTTTATTAACACACCAATTGTTGTTTCGTAGCTATAAAACGTACTTTTACCATTATAATTGTATAGGGCTACTCAGATAGAATTATTATTACATTTACATCAAATTAATCACAAATTTGTACATTAAGTTTTTGCACAATTTGTAATTATGTGTTGTAATATAATTTGATCCCACAACTCAAACCAACATTAATAAAATAAAATTGTGTTATATTACAATGTTTTTGTTTATCAAATACTGTTAATTTTTGTGTTATTACAGATTAATATTTATATGTGGGCCTAGTTCAAATAATGTTAATATGCTTGTGAATTAAATTTATCAAACACATTTTATAAATTCCTCTTCATGGTCTAGTTACATAATTAACGTTGTGATATATTCTCACTGAATGGCTTACAGCAAGTTAACATACTTCGGGATATGAAGTATGTTATAAGTTAGTGCTTAAATTTACATTATTTTAGGCTTTCGCCTTCTAATATTCAAATACGTTCTATCATATCAAGTTGATGCATGTTTTAAAAAGCTTAAACAATCCTGATCTCTCTTCAATTTAACAAGAAGTGAAATAATTTAAAGTTCAAAAATTTTAGCTATTGGGAAAAAGTTGATTTCAAAGACAAAAGACGTTACACTGTTGACTTATCTTGCTGTTGGAATGTTTGTTGGCAAAGTATATTGCGATAAAAGATCGATATTCTCCACATGAGATTATTGGATGAGCGAAGCGAAGATTCTATTTCACTACACTGAAGAAAAAAAATCCGGAATGTTTTTTTTTTTTGTGTGTGTTTGTTAACACGATTCCGGCTAAACCAATACTCCAATTTTGATTAAATTTTCTGGAGGCCTTCAAAATCTTTGGACTTAGAACTGCCACGTTTTTGAGCGCAATCGAAAAATTATTTCTCATGAAAATCGCAATTTTACGCTTTTTCTTATTCTTTCTAATTACGCTCATCCAACAACGCGTCTGAAAAAGCGTTTGCGAAGCTTCCTAGTTATAGTACACTATGCTCTAAATTTAAACTACGTCTTTTTTTGTTTTTATGCTCGTATTTGATAAAATCAAAATTGAACACTCCTTGTATACACAGCTGTAAGGATCGGGATCCTAAATAACAGCCCAGGCTTCTAAACTCGATGCCACTAACAGGTAGACGAGGTGGAATGAGTTTTCAAGCTAAATATTTTGTAAATCTTATTTTTATCTTGCAAAATATAAGTTGGATCCTTGTGGTCACCCAACAATGGTTGGTCACCAGGCAATAAATTGGTTTTCTCTCTGCTGTTTTTTTAATTAAAACGTCCCTTTTTGGAATTTCGAAGTCCCAAAACGTAACTTCACGTCACACGAACATAAATTAGTTTTCAACACGCGGTCCACTAATCATTCAGAAATTTTACATGTAGAAATATTTAATTTTAAATTTTAAATTTTTACCGGAAACGACAGTAAATCAAGTTTATGTAACAATATAATCAAAAGTAAAGAAATGTCTATCGTCTCGCTAAATGTCCTGGCTAGAACGTTCCGTGCGCTTCACAAATGTTGTAGAATACGCCATGGTGCGCGCGCAAGCTCAAGCTAGGGCATTTAGCGAGTACTTCATGATGTAAGGCTATTGTTTCGTCCGATATTTTTAAAATCGAACAAAGATGACTGCAATGATAGCTTAATGAATGAGGGTCTTGTATATAACATGAATGTATATAAAAAATATACTTTGATGCGAGACGTAACGTCTCTTGTCAGCCGTTAAAAGCATATATTTTGGGACAATAGTGTAAACACTGAGCTAGGTATTACTCTTAATTTCGAGCGACTCTTCTTGTTGTATTGTCTCTATACCATCATTGCTTTCCAGCTCTGTACAAGGAAAAAATAATTTCCGAAATAACCTTTGATACAAGTCTTTTGTCAGACTGTTTAAAGAATAGTTTTGTACCGGCGGACGAAATAAACTATCATTAAATTAAGTTTACCTAGCTCAATGTTAACACATAATTTGTAGGCCCTATATAGCTGGCAGAGACATTACGTCCTACACAAAAAAATGTTAAAAACATATTTCCCCGTTATATTGAAAACGTTCATTCATTTTACAATAGCCTTAAAGGGTATTCACCCGCTAAACTCAAAAAAATATATTTCATTCAGGCTAACTAAAGTCTATCCATCCTTGAGGTACAAAGTGACCATCGGCGGACGAGACCGGGATCGGTCGTCCCGTCTATTGTCTGCATTTTTCCCTTTCCACCTTTTTTGGCGTGACCGAACTTGGTAGCGAACATGGGTTTGCTGCCTTCGCCCATTTCAAATCTATTGTGATGAAAATAATTTATTCAGAAAAATATTTTTTTTATAATTGCAAATATTTCATAACGTGGTTCAAATGTGTAGCTTGAGTTATGAAATGTGTTTTTTTCCCTAGTGTCTACGATCAAAACTGACTGAAATACATAAATATTATTATATTATATAATATTATCAAAATATGTTATAGAAGCATTATCCGTAACTCAGTCAGTTTTTATCGTAGAATTTCGTCCAAAAAAATGAAATTCAAGACGCACGCTTAATATTTCAACAACGTTATTAGATATTTGCAATTAAACAAAAAAATCAATAAATAAATTAATACAGCAGGTATAAAACCCTCAGTTTCTAGGATGGTCTATTTTACGACTACACGCGACAACCCTTAGCAGCTGCCTCATACCCATACCCGACGCGTCCGTCGATGGTCACTTTGTACTTCATGGATAGATAGACTTTAGTTATGAATTTAGAAATTAACAGAAAAATGATAGGGTCCACCATGACCGGGGAAAAATTGACAACTATTTTTCGATCTAGGTCCCATAGGCAATAATCTCCCATAAGAAATAACATGGGGACGATATTTATGCCCGTGACTTTGGAAGATTTGGATCAGAAAAATTACTGTCCATTATTGACGTACTCGACAGCCTTTTCTGTAAATCCTCTATATTTTGTTTTGAATTTGGGCAAGTGGTTGATGTGATTAAAAAATATGCTGATTACCAAGTAGGGGTGTGATTTTGGAATGCATATTTTTTGCTTTTTTGAGAGTATTTTTGTGCACAGATTTAAGACACGATGTTATAAAGGGTCATTTTAGATTGGTCTGATGCTCTAGTATCTACTGTGGAACAAAAAAGCAGCCGGTTTTAGCCGATTTAAGAAATTTCTCCAAAACGCCAATTTTCTCAAATTTATGGATAAAAAAAAAATTGAAAAATTCGTATAGTCACAGTTACAAGATATACATTTTTTAAACGGTCATTTTGTAGTATTTATGCTATAGATTAGGTGGTAAAAAAATAATTTTTTGGGGTAATAGCACCTTTTAAGCAGCAAGACATTGTCTTAATGAACTGATTGCTAACGTCTTGAACGAACGTTTTGAGTGAAAACGCCTGTTTCAAACCTTGATACATTGATCTAACTGGATCTATCGAGTTTCCTTGATGACTAAATCCCACCAGCACGCACAGTTGTCGCTTGGGTAACCTGAGCACGGCGTGTGAATGACATCACGATCGTTTACGCCTAGTCACACTACGACCGTGAGGTAACGAGCCACATACTGCGCAAACTACACAGTTATTTACCGCGTGTAATAAACAATTCAATACAAGTTTACGTTTTATAAATCATTTTCCTTTTATGGCACTAAACGTTACCACCGCGCGCAGGCGTACATTGAATTACCTGTTGAGTGTTGCTAATTTACATATTTTTATCATAGCAAGACTCAAAATAAAAACACTGAGATACATAACCTTAATTACACAAGTTTAGAACTCTAAATCCTTGCTTTGCTGAATGATTCCATCTTTACACATATTTAGGACCCTAATCCAGGCTCTGCTAAAGGTTCCATCTTTACACATTTAGGACCTCAATCCAAACTCTGCTAATGGTTCCATCTTTACACAAATTTAGGACCCTAATCTAAGCTCTGCTAAAGGTTCCGTCTTTAAACGTTTACCCCAATCCAGGCTATGTTAAAGGTTCCATCTTTACACGTATTTAGGACCCCAATCCAGGCTCTGCTATAAAAGTTTCCTTCTTTCCACAGGTTTAGGTGGTCATGAGGCCAAGTCATACAACATTTTCCACCAAGGCTCTTCTTCTAAGATTCAGCCATCTCAGAATGGCTTTGGATTTTCACATGGATTCCAAAACAACTTCGACTCGTTCTTCACCCCCAGCGGACCAAGCTTTGGCCACCAACCTCAGGGAGGGTTCCAGGCCCAGCCCCAGACGGGATTCCAGGCCCAGCCCCAGGGAGGGATTCCAGGCCCAGCCCCAGGCTCAGGGTTTCTTCAAGGATCAGTTTTCACCAGCTGTCAGGTATGTAACAATCATGGCTTTCTTCTAACACGTTTAGCATATTAGAAAATTGTATTGGCATTTCTGTAAATGATTTCGCTAATGACGATAATTATGATTTGTGAGATTGTAACCTTGTTTACCGAGCGTGGACAACATTCATCGCATAACCTCCAACTAATGATAGCAATAATGCCAGATACTGTAATAAAGAAAGATATGTAATAAACGGGTACAGACTACACCAAGTGGAGGAATAGAGAGATTTTTGCGGTGAAAATTTCTTCCAATAAAGAATAATACTCAGGATAATAAACACGTCAACGTTGAATAAAAGAAATTATAGTATATTTGGGACTATACGTGCTGAAACTACAAGGCTATTGTACTTGTGAATCCTCGCAACATCACTGGGAAATGGGCTTGTGTGCTTTCAACGTCCATGACTTTAGCAATTCAATAAGAATTTTAATATATCCTGCGCGCATAAAAATGGCTCAATTGTTCATATTCTATAGATAGGATGTCCTCATTGCGTATCTACAGAAATATAAATATTACTGCAGGACCACTAGACTTCTCAACTTATCAATGTAAACAACGAAATTACGAGGCATATATTATTAAAATTGTAACACAATATACAAGATAATATTTAATACAATTCAGAAGTTAAAACCAATTAAACAACTAACCAAATCGAGAAATAAACCCTCACTCATACCTGCGTAAGGTAATGAAATTATAAACATTGTTTGTTTGGTCAGTTTAAAGACATCAGATATTCGTTGCAGTACTGTTCCATCCATTCAGATCTATAATGCAACTACAAATCAGAAGTTAAATAGTTACCGTCTCGGTGGTCTAGTTGGCTAAGGCGCCTACCTGGAATAAGGTAGACTGTGGTTCGAACCCTGATCGGGATGGATATTTTAACTTCTGAATTGTATTAAATAAGTATTAATAATTCCACCTACGGGAGTGTTTCCCGACTAACCAAATCGAGAAATACAATACAAGATTTTAGTATGGAATTTCATGGCTGCCAATAAATACAATCAAATTCCATGTGTGCCTCCAATGAACTAAATGTTCTAAACTGTAGCAATGGTGTTATTTATAGTTTCCCCGGTGATGTCTTCGGCCCCCTGACCCCCAGGCCGCCCCCAATGTGCCCGGCCCCCGTTACTGGGCCCTGCAACAATGCCAAGTACCGCACCTTCGACGGATCCTGTAACAATCTCAGGAATCCTGGATGGGGAATGTCCATGACAACCTACGGGAGACTCCTCGCACCCAAGTATGGCGATGGTAAGTGTCACTCCAGAATAAGTGCCCAAGTATAAGGGTTGAAGGTCTTTCCTAAGTCAAAAAGTACGCCAATATCTCATACTCAAAGTGATAGTTAATAGTTGCCACAAATTGGATAGTAATATTTTTATTTCACTATATTATAATTGAATACCAACTGATATAACCTAATATTTGGAATCATCAATTAATTAACAAATGACAATTGACAACACTTGATTTGGAAAATATACCAATTGAGATTGATGTCGTGATTTTGTTTAATAATTTGGTCAAATGATCTTTTAGCAAACAATGTCAATTGATGTGAAATTATGCCAATTGATAACATTTCCTGATGAAGTGATATAATTTGAAATGTCAACTGTTAATCAATTGAATTTTGCAAATTTTAGTTGATATCAATTGTTCATCAGCAGAATGATAGTCAATTTAAATTTTCCCTTCAGTTGCTATAGTACCTACTAAAATCGTGCAATGCTTTCTTATTTATAAAGTAAATATATAGAGTAACTTGTACGTAACAGCGAAAGTGAAAATGTGCTAAACGTGAGATGAAGTGATGTAATTAAGTAAAAACGTAAATTAATTACATATTATCTTTGTTATAAAATACTTTAACTTAGTGTAACTAAATATACGTGAAGTCCAGCAAATGTGTAGAAACTTCTGTGTATACATAATATCTTTGGCCTTACCAATAGTTAACAAGCAAGTTCGCCGGTGCCTAAAGAAGAGAACTATCAGACTAGGCTATACTGTCTGCTGGACAAATGTTTCATGTTCTTTCTGTATCGTTAAGCCAGCCTTACGCAGCTTTCGTTTCAATCTAATCGTGACTGTGATTATTTAATGTTACCGACTGTTACAAAACTATTTACATATTTTATACTTCCTTGTTTAATTTAAGGGCCAATTAATATTTAATACGAAATTGAAAGATAATTATTTTAATGAAATGTTGGTCTAGTGAACAACTGAATATTTGCGTGCGTAAAAACATCTTGACCTAAAAAAACCCTGAAATATCGTATAGCTCAGGGGTGCCCACAATATGTTATTTTAGGGTCATAGAAGAATTTCTGGTTTTACGAGTAAAGATTTTACAATCAAGTTCAGGTATTTAGTGTTTTATTATTTCATTGCCGGACGTACTGCATATTTGTACTTCACGTAGCTTGGAGTGGCACGACTTATTACAGCATCTACGCAGCGGAAAACTTCAAATCAGGGGCCCAGTGTAGTTTATAAATGTGACCCTTGTCATCTACCCCTTCCACTTAATATTACAAGTAATTATGTGATTTTTTACTCCAAAAATTTATTTCGTATAACTTTCGTTTCGGCAAACCGGTTGACAATGTCCTGAAGATGTTTTCGATGAGTTGAGCTGGATCATAAAACACTTAAACCTGATTTTGAGATAGTTACTTCTGATTTTTATTTCGATAATTATCGTTCCGCAATTGCAACTATCATGGGTAGTGTAAGACTCAGTAGAATCTTTAATTGTTGTTGCTTATCTTTGATGAAGTGAGGTAACGGGGTCCCGTTCAAGTTAATTGCAAGCCAGCTCTAGTTATAAGACTGACCCATGTTAAGACCTTAGGAAATTATAAGTTTCACATACATGTTTTAGAACTTACAGTTTCTTGTAAATGGCAGTCTCGTATACATCTATAATTTCACCAGATTAATGGAAAATAATCCCATTATGGTTGAAAGTAAACCGATCGAGGTGAAATTTTGTTTCTAGAATGTAAAAGTGCGGTCTACAGTTCTGCGTCTGCAGCTACTTCTAGACTCTGTGTCCGAGCGCAGTGTCTCAAGGCAGGATTTCATTTTACAGGTGTCCTCACCACCCCATCCCAGTTGATACCACCCCTTAGTACATACCCTCTTATTGCAGCTGTCCGCATCCAAACTCCAGTGGCGTACCACCCCTTAGTGCACACCCTCTTCTTGCTGCCTGCCATCCCTTAGTACACCCTCTTTTGCAGCTGTCCGCATCCACCCTTAGTCATACCCTCTTCTTGCAGCTGTCCGCATCCACCCTCCAGTGGCGTACCACCCCTGATTTACAAACTAAACTAACTCTAATTTCTTGTTCCAGGTGTCCGCACGCCCCCAGTGGCGGTGTCCGGCAAGGACCTGCCTGGCTCCAGGATCGTGAGCGCCATCCTCTTCCCCGACGCCGACCTACCCGACCCCATCTTCTCACTCGCCGCCATGCAGTATGGCCAGATCATCACCCACGACATGTCCATGGCTGTCGGAACCACCCAAGCCAGTGAGTATACAAACTGATCTACTTCGGCCAAGATCTCCAGTCTAGGACTGATTTGACATAATTTCACATTTCATTTGCCCCTACTATCAACAGAACCAACTAACGTTCATCTTCACTACGGGTGCACATATCAACATATTTCATTGAAATCATTTGATTTATGTTTTCTTATTCATAGTATTATATTATTACTTTCGTTCATGGCTTTGCTGAAAATATAATATTTTAATGATTTAGTATATTATCATCATAAGATGGATCATCAAAAATATTTACAGTTACACACATGAAGAGGATGGGATAGTCGCGAAATTAAAACCACGCGAAATTACAGTTTTTTCGTCTTATCTCGAGAACGATGCAAAATATCTAAAAACTGATTCTAGACCGAATTGTGGTTTTGTTAGAACAATATAATGCAAGAAAAAATACTGTAATGTGATGGTCAATAAGTTTTTTATTAGAATTTTAATTAAAACGCATATCTTAAATACAAACCGCACCTATTATTATATTTGAATGTTTCTTCTTGCATTATATTGTTCTAACAAAACCACAATTCGGTCTAGAATCAGTTTTTAGATATTTTGCATCGTTCTCGAGATATCACGAAAAAACTGTAATTTCCCGTGATTTTAATTTCGCGACTATCCCATTCTCTGAATGTGTTATATATTTTTTAAACCTGACGATGGATTAAAAATATGAACTTTTCGATTCAATTTCAAAGTAATGTTATGTGAGACACATACTTCAAGCCAAATTGATTGATGCAAAACTTCACAGTAGTCATTAATATTATGCTGCAATTGACAGGGCAACATATTTTCTGCAACATTTCTGCGGTAATGTGGTAGCATGAGTATAGAACCTTTCTATATTTAATTATCAACAAGTCATTCTCATGAATGATATCACAACAAATAACAATCAATTAGGCCGCTTCTGTTGAGGAGGTGCTAATGTGTCATGGTTCACAAGTGCCTGGTATTACCAGGTTCAAGAAGTGATGTCATGGGTTTAGACCAAGCAGTAAAAAGATTTTAGGCAATCTTAAGACGCGAGCGATGTGTAAATATCAACCATGTTGACAGTCAGCACTGTTGTTGCATAACACTTAATTATGCAAACATAATAATATTATAAACAACCTTACATTGCTCTTCAAAAGAACAGCTGTGCTAAGAAAGTGCACAAAGAGTTGATTTATTGCGAAGTAATTCTTTATCTGGTGGGCACAATTAATAATCAATGTGCACTCAGTTTGCTTGGTCGTTTGTCCGACATTTTTAATACAGCTGTTTTAAAAGTTTCGTTTTTTTGTCTAGGGTGCCTGTTTACTAATCCAATCGACATTTAGTAAATAGAATAAGTCATGCTCATCGCGATAGTCTTGACAAAATTGAGTTTTTCCTGCCAGTGAAGTAAATGTTAGCCCTTTCGATCGACAAGTTGTCCCCAAGCGTTATTGTATTTACAAAGTTGTCGCTGTCGATCAACAAGTTGTCCCCAAGCGTTATTGTATTTACAAAGTTGTCGCTGTCGATCGAACAAGTTGTCCCCAAGCGTTATTTTTTTACAAGTTGTGGCTGTCGATCTACAAGTTGTCCCAAGCGTTATCGTATTTACAAAGTTGGTCGCTGTCGATCGACAAGTTGTCACACGAGTTATTGTATTTACAAAGTTGTTGCTGTCGATCGACAAGTTGCCCCCAAGCGTTATTGTATTTACAAAGTTGTCGCTGTCGATCAACAAGTTGTCCCCAAGCGTTATTGTATTTACAAAGTTGTCGCTGCAATGGATAAGTTGTCCCCAAGCGTTAATGTATTTACAAAGTTGTCGCTGTCGTTAAGCGTCCAGCGTTATTGTATTTACAAAGTTGTCGCTGTCGATCAACATGTGTCCCAAAACGTTATTGATTTACAAATTGTCGCTGTCGATCAACAAGTTGTCCCCAAGCGTTATTGTATTTACAAAGTTGTCGCTGTCAATGGATAAGTTGTCCCAAGCGGTATTGTATGTACGAAGTTGTCGCTGTCGATCAACAAGTGTCCCCAAGCAATATTGTATTTACGAAGTAGTCGCTGTCGATCAACAAGTTGTCCCCAAGCGTTATTGTATTTACAAAGTTGTCGCTGTCGATCAACAAGTTGTCCCCAAGCGTTATTGTATTTACAAAGTTGTCGCTGTCGATCAACAGTTGTCCCCAAGCGTTATTGTATTTACAAAGTTGTCGCTGTCGATCAACAAGTTGTCCCCAAGCGTTATTGTATTTACAAAGTTGTCGCTGTAGATCAACAAGTTATCCCCAAGCGTTATTGTATTAACAAAGTAGTCGCTGTCGATCACAAGTTGTCCCAAGCGTTATTGTATTTACAAAGTTGTCGCTGTCGATCAACAAGTTGTCCCCAAGCGTTATTGTATTTACAAAGTTGTTGCTACTGTCGCACAAGTTAGTAAAAGTTAATATACCCCCAGATAATTTCAACTATTTTTCTTGCTTCTACCATACATGGAAGACGTAAGTGATGACAGGTTACAATAATATTCAGCAATCCTACTTACCGCTGACATAATCGTGCATAATACACTCGTTCATAATCGTGCATCGTAACCGTCCACGGGTGGCTAGCTATGCATGATCACGAAGTGCATGATGCGGGAAAACACGGGTAAATGATGGTAATGCATTCTTCCGGTGGGAGGCGCAGTGGCGCTTGACTCGTATTCATTTGATTTGAGGGAATAGCACACATGTTGGCAGTTGACAAATAGCTATTCGCCCGGCCACGCGTGTAGGAACGTTTTGAAAGTTGGGGGGGGGGGAATCCATTAGAAGATTTTATTGGTGGTAGCTGGGGTCTGGGGCGAAGCCCCAGTCGCCGGAGGCCCTTTCGCCGAAGGTGAAAAAAATGTCACCATACTACAGTTATTTCGTCATATTTTAACTCCTTTCGGACTCAAAAAACGATGTTTTACTGCAAATCTGTGGTCTAAAAACTAAAAAAATGAACGTGAAGTGGCCCATTTTAGTAAATTTCATCCTAATTTTTTATGTAATGAATAGGGCTCGGATTTTCATGTGCTTAAAAATGTCAAAATATGTATTTTATAGGCCTATTTGCTTAAAAACATAAAAATATGTGCTTAAAAATACAAAAATATTTGCTTAAAAATACGAAATAAAGTGCTCAAAAAATATTGTTTCCGTACCATCAGTCTTCCCAGCACAATATGAGCATAAATTAATCAAATCATGTCAGGTGCAATACACTTAAACAATTTTATTGTTGCTGAACATATTGTAGCAGTTTGTAACAATCATGTCACTTTTTAATAACACCTTGGACTAACTTTTGTATTTATATATCCCCGTTGCAGTGTACCACAATCCACATTTTCAAATGTTCAAATTTAAACTATTGAATGTCGGTTTTCGGCGAGCACATTTTTGTATTGCGAAAAACTTTGCTCTATGTCACAGGATGTAACGGGTGCAAACTTAAAATTCGCAATATCAGACAACGAAAACTCTTCCTCGTTGGGGCTAGGTGTCCATCACCTTTTAGAATAGCACTTATTTGAACAAGTTTTTTGTACCCAATATTTTTTAGACAGCACCGAGTTTAGTTTATGCAATTTTGAAAATGATTTGGAAAGTAAATTTAAAGTTCTTGGTTTTATTAAAGTAAAGAATAGTGGATTTTTTGTTTAAAATATGCAATTATGGCAAGGATAGGAGAAATATGTATTTATTAACCAAATATAACAAAATATGCAAAAATATTTGATTAAAAAAACATATATTTGAGATCACAATCGAACAATTCGTGAAGAATTGATCATGGGCATAGGTTTAGAGATTTTTATAAAAATATTTAAATACATAAGAATCCTAGCCCTACTAATGAAGCATACAGGCAAACATATTCGTTTCCAAGGGGACTGTCGAATTGTATAATTGTAAGTGCATATTTACTACATAAATTCTGGGATTAATATGTAACTCAAGTAAGTTTTGCCCCCCCTGCCCCCCTTGGACCAAACTGGGGGGGATTGTCCCCCCCTGCTCACCCGGTTCCTACGCCACTGCGCTTTGCCGGGAAGAATCCGACGTATATGAATCTTTACATAGTTGACAATAAAGCATGCATGGACAGTCCTACAGTATAGTAGATAAACATTTAATGTCAATCAGCCAGGATAAATCCACGAATATGGTCAATTTTGCACTATTTAAGAAAATGCAAAATACTGAAAATCAATTTAATATTTTTTTATTATTTAAACGTAAACTCTCGAAAATTGACATTGTGTAGCCCTATATTTGCATTTCTGTGACAACTACCCAAAATTTCAAACATCTCTGGTGTCAGTCGGCCGAGCGAACAGTAATTTGCTTAAAACGCATGCCCTATGTTATGCTTTGTATTCTTAGCATTGCATTCTTGTGCTGATACTGCGTACCAGTCTGTTCCGGCATAGATCAGAGTATTGAATATTGTAATCCTCCGAGCGTCTAATGAAGATATTGAAATGCGCACTTAATGAGCGCAGCGTGGTGTACGGTGTTCAGTATGACAGTAACGAGCGTAACGGAAGATCTTCGTAAAGATAAACAAGAGTAGGTGAGAACTACGCCAGTGTGTTTGTTGCCGCTTTAAAACTGAAAGTCAGCTATTATATATTATTATGCTTGCATTTCAATCAACTATAAACATAGATGAATCGATATGAGGAACTGTTGACATGGTCAAGTGCTCTTGTACGTGTTGGGTTATTATTGCGTCACTGGTGGAACGATACTCTGCCAGTACCTGGCCAGTACCATAAAACCAGATGGATGAACCTCTAATAGAGATAGTCGGAGAGACTACCGACATTAGTGCCAGTGCCACTTATACTGAATATGTTATTTTTTCAAATGAAATAAATAAGTACTAGTAATATATGTTTGATAAATTCTTATATTCCTTCTCAAGTTTCGAAATACTACATTTTGCATTTCTCTTTGCGAAGTTAGTATACTACTAAAAATACCAATGCACTCCTATGTAGACACTGTCTGATACGGAGCATTTAATATCACGCTGAAATTTGCTTGACTTTGCAAAGTGAGTGACGCATGGTTGACATTTTGATTGACAAATTTTAAGTAACAGTCCTATCTTCCTACACAAAGCATAGTATTCTCTTCATGATTATTTGGATGAGCAAGAGGCTTAATGAAAAATTATTATAATTATTACTTGACGAACATCTATTATTTGTGTGTGTGTGTGTAGTTTAAACTGTATTAGTAGTATGAAAAATTGGTATTTAGTAGTTATTTTTAATGTGTTTGCCTCATTAAATTTATGCATGAATATATATATGTCTCTATGACAATAAACATCTTGAATCATGAATCATGAAGAGAAAGCTTAGAATGAGCCCCCAAACCACCCCCAACTCGGTTCATCTCCCCGTACAAAAATGTCATGCCAGATGTGTTGATGTATTGCAGAGCCACACGCCACCAAGTGCTGCTCCTCGAATGGCCTTGAAGTGAAGCCACAAGAGTCACGTGACGCTACTTGCTACCCCATTGTGATCCCCCTCGACGACCCTGTGTACTCCAAGACCGGGCAACACTGCATGAACTTCGTGAGGAGTACCACCGACATCGACCAAGGTTGCAACCCTGGGTTCAAGCCAGCTGAACAAGTAAGTGTACTCCAGTCTCCACCAGCTCGCTTGCCCGGGATGCTACAGTCAATTCTAGCTTAAGAATAGCCCACAGGTAGACTACATTTCCCCTCACGCTACCCCCTCCACTGCGCCTGGGTTCAAGCCAGCTGAACAAGTAAGTGTACTCCCGTCTCCACCAGCTCGCTTGCCCGGGATGCTAGCTTAAGACTGTTCCAGACGCTGGGTGTGTGCCCCCCCCCAAAAAATTATTTCGTCGTAATTATGTTTATAAGTGTATATGGTGACATAAAAGTCAAATTTTTGATTTTTTGAAATAAAATTGCAGGCGTCCCGGTTGTTTAAAATACAACATGTTTCAGCTGTTGCGATAGAAAAAATACTTGTTCAAACCGGACACAATTTGGTGTGCCTTTAGAGTGAAGTTTCATGATTGCTTTCAAAAAGACCAATTGTAAATTTTTACAATCGACACTTAAGTGTGAATTTTCTCGCGCACCGCTACGTATTGTCTATGATTTTTGGCAGATTTTAAATTCTGTCGTTTCTACCAAAAGCCATATTCCTCAAGAGTGCTTTTTTGAAGGCATAGTGGCAAAACTGCACTTTCCAACTAGCTATCGCACTATAAAATCGGTTGAGAATTTTTCAAACCGCAATGTCTATTCGAGTGTATTGCAAAAGCTCCCTTTTTGGTCGAATTAATATTCCTCGTGGTGAGCTCGGAACACGGCAGACCAGTGCAGCTTCATTGTACTACGACCTCCCGCACACAAACAAAACACAAACGCTCCAGCTCTGCCGTCGTCTAATTATGAATTAGTAAGTTACGTATAATTGATTAATTATTTATTTGGCACTATCTTGTGTCTAAATTAGCAGTTTAAATCGATCTCTACTATTATAGCATAGGTAAATATACAGGTGCGAAATGTGTGCCCATTTGAGCGAGCATTAGTCCAGCCAATCATTCCTGACCGGCATACGAGAGAGAGAACGGCCACGTGTAAAAAAAATCCATTAAAACGAACCTCGGTGCTAAAAGTTATAATTTGATACGAGTTACGTAACAATGAAATTGGTCCACTTACGCTATTCAAATGAGAAAGAAAGTCTGGCAAAAAGTTAAAGCCTTTGTGAAACAACAACTATAGTAAAAGTCATGTACATTTCATGCTTATTTCCGGTATGTAAATTAAAAACTCGATCAGTTTCAAGAATATTTTTTGTGTGGTTGAAACCATGTCCTTGGGCTAATGTCATTGAGAAAATATGAATGAAAACTTTCAAGGTTGACCCCTGTGGTATAACACTGACTGGACATCGTGTATGTGCCAAGTGCAATGATTGGCATTAAATGTGCCGGTATACTCGCAAGTCGCAATCATCCATGAATTTATATTAAATCTTTGACGTAATGTTGGATCGCAGATATAACAGGATATGCACACACGCGCACACACACCTACACGTATGAATGTGGTTCTTAGGTCCAGTGGTAAGAGTCTCTGCTTTCAAACCAGAAGGGTTCCAGCTCGATTCCCACTTTAGGCAGAAGATTTTACGAAATACATGATAAATTCTTAAGTGTTTGGGAATTAGCATTACTGACCATGCACTACTAATTTGGTCGGTGTATCCTATTAAAAATACTGGTTTCCCGTTGGCGATTATTCACGCATCGATGGCGTCGACGCCCAAGGGGTTAGCTGACACTAAGTGGGTAGGGCACTTATAAATGAGTATTTATTTCTAAACTTAATCGAATATTGTTATGATGAGTTTTAATTTCATAATTAATTCTCCCGTGTTGCTCGTTAGTGCTTCCAAGTTCAAAGAGAATATTTTAAGTTCATATTTTTATCATTGAATTTTAACGTCTATATCCCATGCAGTTATAGAAACTTATTAACAATAATAAGTTCATTTAGTCATTTTGAACTTATGACGTTCACTTTCCATCAATAGTTCGATTATTTAAAGCAGTCGTCGGACTTTCTAGCAACATAGCGCATGATTAATTTTCTTCGTGCTCGTTAAAATAACAATTTACAACCGTTTGTAGTTAGAAATATTTATTGTTTAACTATCTACTTTTTGTAATGTGTTTTTTTTATGTCCTAATCATAATGTATGTCTTTTGTCTTTATCTTTAAATGTAATGATTTAATGACTGACATCCTGCTTCTAACAATTAACTTCAAGCGCTTCTACTGTTCATAAAAATTATATAGCTTCTAGAAATATACTCGAAGCTCTAGAAAATACTTATTCATTTATGTTAGCTTTTCGCCAATGTTATGTGTAAAAGTAAGATATAATAGGTGTTGTTCTGGTCAGTAGTTATCGGGCGTTGCCTCTAAGAGGTGGAATGGATTAACGCACCTCCCCGTTTGAGATGAAAGTTTAACGCTTGAACTGAAGAAAGCCAAACACATCATTAAGTGCGTTTATTGAGTGGAATAAAAGAAGTAAAACACTTCTTAATACTAACTTATTAGAGTATTTTAGATTTCAAAATAAGTACGATTGAATGAAACTAATAAATCATCGAGAAAGACAAAAACCCTCACCCTTCACTTTTCGGTATAGAGTGTTCATGCGGGCAATATGGGAGTGTTTTTTCCGTGAAAAAAAATACATTTGGCACATATGTGCGTACGTCATTTTGGTCAGGACAACAATGACGACCCAACTAGCGTATTTTTGCGGTACGTTGCGGTAGACAATCGACCATTGGCGCTGGCTCACAGCTAGCCTCCAGTTGGCCTCCACCTAATGGCTGTCACCGCTTCTAGCCCACAGCTGTTTGCTTCAGTTCTTTTCAGTCACCCCTACTAGCCCACATCTAACCCCCTGTTTGCCCCCAGCTCGTTGCCGTCACCCACTACCTGGACCTCTCTAACGTATACGGGCCCAACCAGCAAATGGCCGACGCACTCCGCGAGTTCCAAGGAGGTCCACAGCTAGCCCCCTACTAGCCCACATCTAACCCCCTGTTTTCTGTACATACTAGCCCACATCTAGCCCCCTACTAGCCCACATCTAACCCCCTGTTTGCCCCCAGCTCGTTGCCGTCACCCACTACCTGGACCTCTCTAACGTATACGGGCCCAACCAGCAAATGGCCGACGCACTCCGCGAGTTCCAAGGAGGTCCACAGCTAGCCCCCTACTAGCCCACATCTTACCCCCTGTTTTCTGTCACTTACTACTAGCCCACAGCTAGCCCCCTACTAGCCCACATCTAACCCCCTGTTTGCCCCCAGCTCGTTGCCGTCACCCACTACCTGGACCTCTCTAACGTATACGGACCCAACCAGCAAATGGCCGACGCACTCCGCGAGTTCCAAGGAGGTCGCCTCCTGACTGAGCATCGTCAAGGTCGTCCCTATCCTCCTCCGGCTGCTAACAAGTCGGCTGCTTGCGATCAGGTTGAGGAAACAGAGCCTTGCTACCAAACAGGTGAGAAACGATTAAAACAAGACATATTTGCTCATTAATTTCATCCAGTATATTTATTTTACTAGGCTTTAAGATGACTAATATAATATAAATATATATTAAATTAATGTTTGCATCAGCCATCAATCCATAGTAAAAAATTATATTGTAATTGAGTACCAACTGATATCAACCTAATAATTGAAATCGTCAATTACTTATCAATTTGCATCCCCTGATTTGGAAATGATACATTGAGATAAGTTGGTGCCAAGTGATATCGATTTGTTGAATAATTTGGCCACATGATCTATTGGCAAACTGTCTATAATTAATGTGAAATGATGCGAATTATTGATAACATTTCCAGATCACGTAATATAATTTGAAATGTCAATTGTTTATGCATGAAGGTTCCAAATATTAGCTGATACCAATTGCTCATCATTAATATTGACAGTCCATTTAATTTTTGTTGGGGAATGGTTGTGTATCATTTCATTGATGTATAGTATACGTAGTATGTACTGTGTTTAATTGTTACGATTTTATCTATAAGTAAACTATTATTTTCCATATATAACCTGTTCCTGTCATATTAGCATGTCAATTATTGACCCCAATTTATAGAAAACTATCAATGACAGTTTATAAATTTCAAAAAACCCGAGTGATCATTTCCAAAATTATAGTAAAAGTAATCTTCGAATGAAGCAAGTACATTAATTGATGTGTCTCGAATCTTTGTTTACTTTAGAAAGGACGATCTAGGTACATTTCAACAAGAGTATCTGAGTCTAGGTACTAAGAAAAAAATCTTGGTTTATTTCTTAAGTGAGTTAAAACCCACATCTGGGTTTGGAGCACGGGTCTTTGGCTTGTACGTGACTCATACCCTGGAAGCAGAGGTTCCAGGATCGAATCTCGTGTGGCTACTTTCTCTCTTGAGGTTATATAGATAGCCACTAGTAGATAACTGTTCTTGGCTTAACGGCTATAATGCAAATGCATGTGATTATTGTAAACTAAGCATATACAGCACTCAATTATTTACAAAAGAATAATGTAAATACTTCGCTTTCGTTTATGTTGTTGATGGTCACGCAATTCTCAATAATTAGTTATTTTCCTGGTAAACAGTCTGACTGAGTTCATGCAGACCGTATATCCTTGAAGTACCATGTGCTGAGTGACGGGTATCGGCCGATCTAGTTTATTGTCGGCTGTCGTGAGCCCAGAGAAGGGTGGAGTGTCGGGCAAAATAAACGCAGAAAGGTATTCAGGTCTAGTGTTGTAATGTACGTTGAAAACCGAGCTTTTTAGAAAACATTTGTGCTTGATCATGTGGCCTGTTGTGTTGACGATTGAACTCAAATAAAATAGATTACCGCGAACAAAACAGGTTTTAAAGCAGAAAGCAAAAGTTCTGCAACGCTTTGAAACTCTACTGATTCTGATTGTCGTAAGGGGGGGGGGGTGTTGTACTAATATATCACGTTACAAAGTGTGTTTGTTGTGATCACACCACATTTTTTAAAATATTGTTTTCTAATTTTAATAACTGACCGTAAATAGGACACAAAAGAGTTTTTGTTCGTGGTAGTTTTCAATACTTGAGTAGGAGAAATTTTTTGTTCTCTGATCGCGATCCTTTGTAAACAAACTTTTAAGTTTAAAGTTTGTGGGTGAAAATTGGTGGTCAAAAGTTGGTTAACTGAAGGTTGTTATGTGGAAACTGCTGAATTTGGCCATCAATCATTTTTAAATTAAGATTGTATAAAAAGCTGGCCCGAGCTCATCCAGCCGTCAACATTTTCTGGTTCATCACACTAAACACAAGTTATTACCATTGCCAGCACACATTGTCATTGTTTATTCATACATTACTTTATCTTTATTGTCACAATATAAATCGGTTTAGATAGTTTACTTAACTTTTCCTGGCAAAAAGGACATTCTACTCATGGCTTTTAATTTAGATGGGAGGAAGATTACCAATGGGCATGGCGAGGTTGCATGATAGTTGGGGCTGTGCAATGATGAAGGTCTGACAAATGTTTGATATAAGTTCAGTGGGTGGTCTAAATTAGACTCTGAATAACCGAAAAGGGAAAGGTATTCACAGCAATAACGTCCCATTAAGGTGATTGCTGCAGATTATAAGAAAGTTTGTCTGGAAGGTATCCACGGGCATGTGATTGCTAAGGGCGCATGCATGGGTGTCCACTGTCGATAGCTCCCAGGCAGTATCCACCGGAAACAGTCTAGTTATGATTTGCAGACTACGTTTTCTCACTGATTAGACTGCAATTCATCATAGAAGCTAACTACTTCAGGATAAACACTAATTATTTTAATAGCTCGAAACTGATTCCTCCATCCAATTAAGAGGAATGTATATTGTACGGGTAAACAAACTAGCACCAAGGCTGGCACGACCTTGGCCTCTAGCAACGGCGGTGCGTAATTCCTTAAAGTGAACTACTTTTCAGTTTTCACTTCAACTTTCCTTGATTCGCGGTTAAGAATAGAACTTTGCAATTGCAAAGAAGTAGTATAGGTTTCACATCCAACTATTGTAACTATGCTCAAACCAATACACTATTCGCTGCCCGGCGTTCAATGAAAAACCACATTATTAAAATTATGAACGAGATTATGAGAGAGATTCAAGTAGGTAGTGTAGCCAACCCATAGCATCGGTTTGAGTTTAGCATAGGGAATTCGGAACGTTAGGAAAGATTTACATTTTTTTTAGATGAGCGAAGCGAAGACTCCAATTTCACTGACCCCCTCAAAATATTTGGCTCGGGTGTTTTTTTTTTTTTTTCTCTGTTTGTTCGCTCTCTACCGGGCAAACGGCTAATGCGATCTTGATGAAAATTTGGGGGGACCTTCGTAATTTCTGAACTTGACACGTTTTTTTGGGTACAATCGATCAAATATTTCTTATGATAATCGTACTTTTACGATTTTTTCGATTTGTAATTAGATATTTTTCGTGATATTTGGCAAACGGCTGCTCCGATCTTGATGAAACTTTATGGGAAACGTTTAAAATCATTTGATACATTTGAAGCAATATTTCTCATAGAAATCGTACTTATACGATTTATTTCAAAAGCTCATCCATCATCTCGACTGGAAAAAGCGTTACCGAAGCGGCCTAGTTTAAAGGGAATTAAACCATGGTTAGTGGGTGCGATGCATGCCCCATTTCAGGTGAACCATAGGTGTGTTGCGGATAGGACACTTATTGTAAAGGGATGCCCGAGGTCTGTTTAAGAGGACTCAATCCATTGCAGTCGCATTAATGACCGAGTAAAAACCTCGGACAAAAAGGATTGCCGGTCTCGACGGGATTTGAACCCGGATCTCACGTATCAGAGTCAAGCGCTTAGTGCTTGAGCCAACACTGTCGGTAATCGTTATGAAGAATTAGTGACCTCTAGTGCAGTTAGTATACGACTAAGTCAGGGCATACGTCTTTGACTCATGAAAGGTTTGGAAGAGACATCCAGTCAGAGTTGTCGGTGGTAGAATCGATCTTGAATGCAACACGCTTTAAAGCAAATTCATTGGGTATAAACAGTGTACTAGCAGTAGCGCGTCTTTATTATTGGAATAATGCTGTTGTTCAGTGTAAAATAGCTAAAACATATATGCCCTATGTTGGATTCGAACTCAAGTCCCGTGAAAACTATAAGGATTCCTAAGAGTCTTGAAGCAACATCCTGTTTAAACGTGTATCTGGGAGAGCTGGAATGCTGGGGTATGGGCAGAACCACCGATCTCTATTACATGGATTAACCTTGAAGCCGACTAGGGCCAAAGCTGAGGCCATCATGGGCCTGACTAAGGTTATTTCATATGAGGCGGCCATGTTGGTGGTCAAAACTTACATATTTACGGCAAACATGCTTATTGCGTTGCGTTTTAAGTTTACAAAATGACTTCTCAATGCGGGAAATCTTTTCACAGATTAGTGATCGTGTTGTTTATTTAGTTTTACAGTAAGAAACCCCCTAAATTATTAGTCCGACTTCACTTCTAGACATCTGGCAGGTATGCATCCTCTATCCACGCAATGAGTATATAGAGATCAGTGGGCAGAACTCATACTCTACACAAGTATATTCAATATGCTTGGTGATAATATATGCGAAGTCGCATTTTGCGTTGGCCATAGAATAATGATTTACAATGCATGTTAATGACCTAAGTGTAAGATAGGTTTATTTTGATGAAAGATGCGTTGTTAGCGTTATGAGATTACAACTCGAATCACTATTTGCAGCATTGTATTCCTGGCGTTTACATCGGGCAATGAGAATCTAAGTCAGTGCTATCCTCAATCAATTCTCCTGGCCTTGTTTGCTGTTGACTATCTGTTGACAAGAACATCATAAGTTACTCAGCCCTGTTTCACTGAGACCTAGTGATGATCACAGATTATTGTAACACTGTTTCATATACAGCAATATAAGAGAGCAACTAGAAAGCAGTGAGACAGTAAGCTTTCAAATCGTCAATGAATAAATAATTGTTTATACGATAGCGAAGACAATTTGAAACCTTTGTTAGGGTCAAAATATAAAATCAAAACATAACATGTTTTGGCTACTTCGGTTGCTATGGATAGATATTGATAATTTTAATAGTTAACTTGAACAAATTTGGATCATGGACTCGGTATCAAATTAATAAAGTTAATATGCGCGTGTTACCTTTTCTCTCCGTTTAGAAAATAAACATTTATGTTTCGGACAGCTTTATACAAGTTATTAAAAACAAGTTCTCTTTATAATTTTAATATCAATCTATGAAGTGATGGTAATACTTGTGGTTAAAAGTTTGGTTTTCTGAGCATATAACCCATTAGAGATTTGTACGGCGATAAGAAACTGGCTACAATTTCGCGAGGTTCTCAGTTTCAAATTCCAATCACTGGCACTCCTTACTGAAGGAACTTTGCATTCCCAATGAGTAGATGAACCCTGGTATTAAGTAAATACACCTTGGAAATAACTTCTGAAGTATCCTCCTTACAATTGAAATGTAACTTGAAGGGTCCCTGTGCAGGTTTTCAAGGAAGGAAGGTTTCATTGAGGCGTGTAATAGAATCCGCTTGGATATGCATGTGTGCATGGTGGAGACAACGAGTGAGATTGAAGTGTGACAACTCCCCTGTGAGGTGCTGGAGGGCAGAATAGAAGTGTCTGCCTACCCCTAACTAACAGTTTCCCCGCTACAGGTGACGCCAGAGCCAACCAGAACCCTCAGCTCACGATCTTCCAAATCATCCTTCTCCGTGAGCACAACCGCGTGGCCATCACCCTTGAGAAGATCAACCCTCACTGGAGCGACGAGACTATCTTCCAGGAGGCTAGGAGGATCTGTATCGCCGAGCACCAGCACATCACTTACTACGAGTGGCTGCCCATCTTCCTTGGTAAGCCATCACTATCACACATGACATGACATGTTAAGTAGTGGTCATATTTTCAGAGTAGGGATCTTTTTCATGAACACCAGCACATCACTTAATATGAGTGGCTGCCCCCTTTTTCCTCTTTAAGCCCTGCCTCAACTAGTAGAGTTGACATCTCTTTCATCAGCACCAAGCTGTACCAACTTACTGTACCTTAGTAAACCCTGCCTGCCTTGCATGAATCTTGGCAAAAATGTGTCTGTACCATTTTCTGTAAGCCCCGACATCTGTCGCCGGTTGCCAAATGCCAAGTTTTGCTTTGAAGCTTATTTTTTATGCTGGGATTTATAAATTAAACGTATATCAGTTTGTTATAGCATGGCCGACAGTTTTCCCCCATTACTCTGAAACTTACAAAAAACATCAATAAGAGTCATTCAGCCCATTCGGAAATGGTTTGATTACTTTATAGTTACAAAATTATGAATCGGTCATCAAGGAAAACCATGTTTTCATCGTACAAGCTAGGTCGACGGGCCAATAGCAGGCTCGTCTAACCTCAATGTGTTTCAGCTTAAGCCCCCAATATGTTTCACGCCCTGACTTATTGCATGGTGTCTTCTGTCTTGCTCTCAGGCTGGGAGAACTCTCGGCGTCACGGCCTGATCTACGATACCCCTCACTACACCGGAGACTACAACGCTAACGTGGACCCCTCAGTGCTCAACGGACACGCCACTGCCGCCTTCAGATACTTCCACACTAACATCCAAGGCTTCTTGCAGTAAGTAGATCTTCTTTGGTCTTTATTTGACACATTGGTCTGGATGGAGAAAGACAAGAACCAGGATGAACAATCCGCCGTTTATAGAGCTCTGATCTCAGTTGGCCAGGGAATTTTGTCTTTCCCTACGCTGACACTTAAAATTTATCACTGACAGAAGTTAATTGGGTTAAGTTTTTGCTGACACCATTGACATGGTCATGGTTTAAAGCTAAAATTGTTAACGACACATTTTTATGTTCAGTTGAAATTTAATGCTGTAAGAACTTAGATCTGTGCTTTTCATAGTTGTTCTCAACCAATTTTGGGTCCTTATTTAAATCTATAAAAATATATTGTGTTGAAAAATATTCTTTTTACATTTGATCACTGTGGTGCCCCTTGAGAACATAAAGGTTGGGACCCCTTCATTGGGGAGGAGAAAGTTATTAAAACGTTGTTCTGGTTCTTAAATTTCGAAATTTCTTTGCCTAGATCATGCTGGTCTGTCTAGCTAGGAATTGCAGTGGAAATCCGAGAGGCAAATCTATGAATCGAACCAAATGAGGCTAATCGAGTGTTGTTCCTTACAGTCTGATCAACGAACATCGAACAGGCTTCAACTCTCTTCGCCTCAGCGACCACTTCAACCGACCCCAGATCATCGAGCACGGTGACAACTTTGACGAGCTGATCCGAGGAATGGCAACTCAGAGTCAGCAGACAACCGACCAGTTCTTCACAAGCGAGGTAACCACCTCTCACTCATCACAACTAGCACTTTATAGTTACATTCAATAACGAAACTGAAGGGTAATTTACTAGTAATGACGAGATAAACTTATGGACCAGTTTAATCACAAAAGTGGAGTTTTTAACTATTTTGACTCGGAGAAATACTGCTGACGAATTGTGTTGTGTAAAGTGTAAGGGGAGAAAAGCCTAGGTTCACAAAGATTGGAATCCGTAGATAAGATCATCAATAAGGCATCATGTAGATTGTATGGAGATGTAAAAACAAAAGCCTGAGTTGCAAGATGAAAATACAGAAATACGTGTCAAATCAATAATGGATATAAAACTTGACGAGGAATTTGCAAACGAGTTGAATCTTTCAACTGACATTCTCATATTCTCCGGCCTCGCTTTTTGATTCATAGCTACGCACATAACGGTGCAAACAGACTTAAAATTTGATGAACTAAATTGTATACTAGGTTGTATCAATCACACAATAAATTTGTTTCAATGGTAGAACAACCGCTATCCTATGGCCAATGCAGAATGATTTATCACTATATACCCAGCCCTTCTGACAGACAAAGTCAGGGTCGTGTGTATTTAATCTATCCCTAACTTACATTTGCATCAAGCATGGAAGTGGAACATTACCTGCCATGATTGCTTAACATAATACGTCGACCTTGGCAATGTTTCACATATTAATGACCTTGTGATTTATGTTCATTTTGTCACATTTTAAACTAGCTTTGTAGAACTCTTGAGGCGACTACTAACTCTCTCTACTACAATACGAGGTCTGGATGACAGCTAATGTTTAAGGTTTTTGATTGCATCATAGCTATTAAGTGCTATCGTATCTATTTAATTTTATTTAAGTGTAGGTGTATGTATATTATTTACCCGCCTCATGATCTCCAGAATGATTGGACTTAATTTCCATTAGTGTTATCCTGTACGTTCACACATGTCAAATAAACCCCTAAAGACTACGTGAATCCGCGACATCCTCATATCCCTTTTCATCATAATGTCAATTTAAGTAAGCACTCAAGTGTTGACGACATGAAAGCAGGTGTGTATCAGAATGGGGTGACTTCTTTGGTAGAGAACCTTTCTCGTGAGAGATGATAAGCATAGTGATGAGAGTGTTATTAAGTCTGCTTCCCTGTGTCAATGAGATCCAGACCCTTAGAATATTCTCCTAATATTAATGCTGCTTCGTCTCTTTTCCTCAGATCACCAAGTTCTTGTTCAGAAACAATCAACCCCTTGGACAAGATCTGCGAGCTATTGACATCCAGAGGAATCGTGATCACGGCCTAGCTTCTTACAACGACTACAGGCAGTTCTGTGGTCTTCGGAAGGCTAGAACCTTTGAAGAGTTCGCAGATCTCATCTCTGGCGAGGTAAGCACACCTAGATGGGTGGACTATTCGAAGACACTATTGGATTTAGCTAATAACATCTAAATCCTACTTAGTACTTAGTTTAACATTAAACCGAGAGCATTGCCATTGTGAGGTTGCGACAAAACTTTGGTGTAGTCATCGAAATTAGGTCGGGGCCTTTTGAATATTTAAAATCTAAATTCCAAAAGAGCTACGATATTACTAATGTTAACTTGTTTCATTTCCGCATTGAATAATTAAATGGTTCACCTCCATATTATGCTGGTATCGACACTACCAGGCCCTTGCAATACATGAACGTATTTAAAGACGCTCTTGCTCAATTCGACTAACCCGCTCTCTATTTTTCAAGTTTGTTGTTGAGACATACATACACATAAATAATACATCTGAAACAAGGACAAATACTTACCAGGTAACAGGGACTATAACACAACAATATTGGACACTTTTTGACAAGCTAGAATATTATTATGGACAGTCCCAAAATTATGAGTTTCCACTTGTTTGTTTAATATTGTTTATCCGCCCCTAAAAGTATGAGGGTTGGAACTTTTAGAAATTCAGGCATATCCAAAATAAGTAGAATCAACGCTGTCATAGTTTGTGCTGCTGCTCTGCCGGCCAAACATGAATGTGTCTCTAACAAATGTTATTATTTACTACAATTCAGAAATTAAAAAAGTCCGCCCCAACCGGGAATCGAACCACGGATCTCCCGCATTCCAGGCAGGCGTCTTAACCACTAGACCATCAGGACGGGAGATCCGTGGTTCGATTCCCGGTTGGGGCGGACTTTTGTAATTTCTGAATTGTAGTAAATAATAACAATTACACCTACGGGAGTGTTTCCCGATTAACCAAATCGAGAAACTAACAAATGTGTTGTGTGCGCGCAGAACATCCAGAGGCTGGCCTCACTGTACGAACACCCCGACGACGTTGACTTCACAGTCGGAGGGTCGCTCGAGGCGCATGTCCAGGGTGCCTTGGCTGGGCCCACCTTCCTCTGTGTACTCACCGAGCAGTTCTTCCGTACTCGAGTGGCTGACAGGTAATTAATAATTGTCTTACTTATAATATATTTATTTTTCTTGGTTGGTATTTGCTTCAGAGGCTGGTAACTCCCTTACAGAATATTCTAGGCCACATAACTAGTGACTTCTGACATTGTAAAGAAGACGTTTTAGTTTAAGGCTATTCGACTGCGTTTTTCTATTTACCAAAATATGCTATACCAAGTCAAAATAATAGTGAATGTCTTTGAAACCTGGCTCTTTTAGAAAATCAAAAATAGTTTTTTCAATTTTTTCTGATCCGGTACACGGCCAATATCGCCACCTAAAAATAATTTCAAACCTCCATTCGCCCAAGCACACCATTCAACGTAGGGTGTTGTGTTTTTGTGACATACATTTTTAACTGGTTTTCTAGAGGCTGACTGAGAGAAAAAAGATTTTTTATTAATTATAGTCTTTCCTGCGAATTTTTTCGTTTGGCGGTACAAATCAATACAAGATACCGAAAAAATTCGCAGGAAAGACAATTAATAAAAAAATATTTTTTCTCTCAGTTAGCCTCTAGAAAACCAGTTGAAAATTAATGTCACAAAAACACAACACCCTACGTTGAATGGTGTGCCTTGGCGAATTGAAGTTTGAAATTATTTTGAGGTGGCGATATTGGCCGTGTACCGGATCAGAAAATTTTGAAAAAATAGTTTTGATTTTCTAAAAGAGCCAGGTTTCAAAGCCATTCACTATATTTTGACTTGGTAGCATATTTTGGAAAATAGAAAAACGCGGTCGAATAGCCTTAAATCATCAAGCATTTTAACTTGAAGTTAGCTACTTGCTAGAGGCCAATATTTATCACTATCATGTTTATAATTTCATGACCCCCACCCCCCTACATTCTGTCCATTATGCCAAAGCTTTACCCAAACGATTTTGAACATAAAACATTGTGCCTCAGTGGCTAGCTTAGTCCGCAGTTTTGAGCAGAAGTTTTATTTGCTAACTAACTAGCTAATAGCTAACTGTTATTGAAATATTTATTAGGGAGCGAAGCTACCCTGCATGCATCCTTTCTGTTCGTCCGTCTGTGCGTGAATCACTTCTCACAATAAACACCACACATGACATTTTAGCGACATGCTGTTTTTTGTTGTCATTACCCTTCAACAAGGATGATGCAGAATGTATTTCGTGACCCTGGGTTAGGGCAACGGGGGTCATCCTCACCCAAAGAGGGGATATTATTTTATAACCCGGCACCTCCACCAAAACAGATCAACGTGGATTAGATTTTCTTTGAGTTGTTCTTTGATAATCTGTTTATTTAGTAGCTGCGCTCCATTTTTTTATTCTTTCATGTCCATACTTGTAGCATTTTTTTATTATTGCACTAATTATATTCGCCAAGCGAGACGGCCGGGCTCAATCCCTTTCATTCGCATTAACGACAGAGAAAAACCTCGGAAAAAACTTCAGTCAGGATTGCCGCTCTTGACGGGATTCGAACCCGGGACTTCCCGAATCAGAGTCGAGCGCTTAGCGCCCGAGCCAACTGTCGGTTGTAGCATAAGCTTAAAATGTAACGCTATATAAACTATCTGTAAATGTAAGAGAACTTCGTAAATTTCACTATGGCTCATCTCAACCCAACTCCGAATCAAAAGGAACCCAGAAATTCTGTTAAAAATTCGTATGCTCAGATGCGTTTTACACCCCCACAATACGCTTTCACGCGTGTACCTTCATACTTCATGCCTTGCCTCTTGGTTTACTGAGGATCTTCTACAGAAGTAACCACAACTGACAGCCTGTATTATTTTGTCAACCCCTGGTTGCGTACGAAGCAAATGAACGTAGTTTTCCTAATTACGTAACCAAAAACTGAAATACGTCATGATAATGCAAAACTATTGTTTTTTAATCACTGTTAGCGTAATGCTAGATCATGAGTTCAGAAATAACGTAATAAGATTTTTGTATTGCAATGTTTTGCACGGAAACTGCGTGTGTGATGGGGCGGAAAGCTGGTCGGGGGGTCTGTTGTATAGGCCGTTCAAGGGGCGACAGTAAATTAAACTGTTTATGATAACAAAACAACGGTTTTATGTCTAACAAATCATGAAGAAATAACCGAGTTGATCCCCATGCATTTAATAATAAAAACCGGTTCGTTACTTTGGTATACACATTGTTTACATTCCATTTGCGAAAGACGCAATTTAATAACTAATTTCATTGTGACTTTCAATCAAATTTGTATAACCGTATACACCCTTAAATAAAAAAAAATAAAAATTGTATTTAGAGTCTACCCACTCAGTTATATAACTGATTTTCAGTGGGGGAAAGTAAATCAAAGCGACCAAGCCAACCCTGTAGGCCCCGACGCAATCGACGAGTGAGCGATAACCAACCAAAGATCGATATTTTATGATAGGAAATATAGCAATCAGTGGTATGGACAGTGCGAACACCCGCGGATCAACGCCAGAATCAACAAGGCCGATTCAGAACAACTCTGAATTTATTATGTGCTTCGTTGCTAGGACGGCTCCAAAGTCACCGTTTACAAACTCCTAAGACAAGAACTGAAGGACTTAAGTCCAAATCAGAAGTTAAACGTTTACAAACTCCTAAGACAAGAACTGAAGGACTTGCGTTAAAAAACTTCAACCCTTGGCGGAAATCGAACCCAGGAACTTCTGCATTGGAAGCAGATACGCTAACTACAAGACCAGCGAGCCACACAACAGTTCACCCTTGACTCTTGACTTTTGATCGTCAAATCCAGCTAATTTCACTTAGATTCTGGACCGCTTTTTGACCTTAAATTTTCATCCAAAAAAATCTGCATTTTTGGAGGTTGTTCAGAAAGGATGAGCGCACATTTTGACATATCAACTAATTGTCTCTGACAGATAATTGGGAAATTAATACAAATTAACTGTTTAGTGGCTTATGTACGGTCAGTTAATAAGAAAAGTGAGCAATATTTTAAAAATGCACTTTGATTCCGCATATTACACATTCTTACATGACATTTTGGTGCAAACCACAACCCGATAGGACAAACGATAGAGCTTCCAAGTGATCCAGACTTTACCTCTGCGTTCTGCGTAAAAACCTAGTTTTCTCGAGCTCAGCCGACAGTCTTTATTGTTGGAAGCTGCAACATATGGTGTTGACAATCATGTCCTGTCCAGAAACTAGATTGTAGAAGTGTGTATTACAATGAAGTGTCTTATGATTATTCTCAGGTACTTCTATGAGAACGGTGAGCCTCACCAATCCTTCACACAAGAACAGCTGGCAGAGATCCGCAAAGCCAGCATCTCAAGGTTCTTCTGTGATAACGGTTACAATGAAGTGTATTATATCCTCAGGTACTTCTATGAGAACGGTGAGCCTCACCAATCGTTCACACAAGAACAGCTGGCAGAGATCCGCAAAGCCAGCATCTCAAGGTTCTTCTGTGATAACGGAGACAACATCTTCGCCATGCAGCCGCGAGGCTTCCTCAAGATATCACCCAAGTAAGTGCACAAGACCAGGTACTACTGCCCTGGCGTGTTGGTACCTAGGAGGATTCAAACACTTTTTATTATTATTATTATTATTATTTTTGTTATTATTATTGTTATTATTATTATTTTAATATATTATTATTATTATTATTATTATTATTATTATTATTATTATTATTATTATTATTATTATTATTATTATTATTATTAAAAAAAAAAAAAAAAAAAAATTATTAAATTAGGTCATTATACATTAAATCCTCTTAGGTTTGTGGACCCTCCCCCCCGAATTTGGTTAGGCAAGGGGCGGTACAATTTTATTACAAGATTTTATAATCTGACAATAAAACTAGAAATCAATCTTCGCAACTTGATAAATTATCAACGAAACCATGCTAACACCTAATACCATCGTTTGCAATGTTTCAATTTATTAGCCCCATTGTACCATACGTACATATACTTTTCCAGAAACAATTGTTTACATGTTATTGTTCCCCACCCCCCACCCCCCACCACCACAAAAAACAAGGGCTAGTCAGCATTGAGACATGGATCTCAAGAGGATATTGTTTTTCCCATGTTTTCAGCATAAATTGGACTTTAGAACCAAGAAATGCAATTATTTAACAAAGAATTAGTAGATGTCACACTCTTTAAAATAAAATTGAAGATGATTCCTAGTATGTTCTGGTAAAAGGTAAAAGGAAATGACTGTCGATTAATTACAAACCAAGTTAGTTTCGATTCGTTAGATTACTTTGTACAAAACTGTTGCTCACATGTATCGACTCCAATGTATCTTAAAATTCATGAAAATTAGCTCAATATCAGCAAAAAAAATAAAATTGGCGTACACTTCTAGTGGTGATTCTTTTCTTTTGCTCCAATGCTGAGAGCTTGCAAAAATACAACACAATTCACTCCCCAATAACTTAACTTCAAATGGCTAATTATGTGGCTGTATGCCCCGACCAAATTTAATAATATATCTGTATAATAATTGTGTATTGGCAACTTGGAGAACAAGAGTGTTATAACCTAGCGAACTTCCGAAGTTGCAAGAAATCAAATGGGGCTCGATACTGGTCGATCGAATGCTGACACAAACAGTTTACCTCCATGCTCGCTCACATAATGCATTTTCAACTATATTATAGAGTACCATAAAGAGCTGATTTTGTAGATCTATAAATTACAATACTGGGACAATTTCGAAGAATCTTAAAGCCATGAACCTTATGTCAGAAGGTCATTGTTATAGTAAACAACCAAGACAAACCTGCAAACTTAAAGTTAATTGTGTTTTATTTTTACTTCGTGCAAGTGTGATATAAATATTAATTACAAACTGAAGCGTTCACTTGTGTCTCCTTGTTTGTTCGCTTGTCAACATGAATTTGAAGGTCTTGCGCCAGACAGAATGTCTGTACTTCAACGCCTGTCTAACATGTCACACAAAGTTTTTAATTCATTATTAATTCAAGAGCAAATTTTGTGTTCCTTTTTAATGCCGAATAACTCTGAACTAATCTAACAGAAAAATATATAAATATAATTTGAGTTGCGCTTCGATATGAATTTTAGTATCTGTAATCGTAGGCATTAAATTCATTATCGATCGATAAATGTAGACACTTTTATATCGATCATTAAACGATTAAAAATACCGTTATTATGAAGAAAAGTCGAAAGAAGTGGACCTCATTATAATTTCGTTCAAATAATCAGTGACTAACTGCGAGAGATGGTCGCAATACAAACTTTGAAACTAAAATTTCGTGAAAAACGTACGAATATCGATGATGTTGATTATCTATGTTGGAAAACTGAATCAATTATCCATCGATTACTAGAGGGAAACCCTATTTCGAAACGCCCCTTCTCGGCCTACCTAGAACTGTGTCTCAATGTCTTATTGTTAGGAGATGCTACATCGGTTAACATTTTTTCAAAATATTACAAAATACTAATTTTACTCAAAATAATGTTTTTCGGTACGGTGCCTGTTTACTAGTTTAGCAATGTATTTATGTACGCATTTAACACTTTATGATGAAACTATAGACAGAAATTAAAAAAGTGCCTCCACCGGGGATTGAACCTGGGACCTTGGAAATATTCCTATATTCATCATTTACCATTAGAAGTGCAAGACACACCCAACATTTAGGTTTTTGGGGGAAAGGAAAAAATATATGCTACAAATTATGCTGAGTTTGAAAAAAATAATGCTAAATATTCTAAATGTATATAGTATCTCTACTATATTGTTCACCACGTGTTTCAGGAACGTCGTGCAGCCATGCTCGGCCTACGATGCCATACCTATCGTCAACCTAGAGCTGTGGAGGGACCTGCCAGCACAGAACTTCGAGCACTTCATCAAGTGAAGTTCCTGCTCTGGGGCTGCTTGACACAGTTATCTTATTATTGTTATCATATTTGCCACGCAAGAAGTGTTGTCACAATGCTTCTTAAACACTTGTTATTGTTCTAAACTGCTTGCAAAGAAATATTTTCAATCTTAGCTTCATTTTAAAGCTATAAATGGCTATCTCAATATGTGTACGACCATGTATGTATGGGCCTTTATTGCCATAGATATAATTCTTCGCCTCTTTAGCAGTTTTGTGACTATCACCATTTTAAGGTAAGAGTACGTTTTAAAATTATAACTAAAACAAGGTTCTTCTTGAAGTGCGTTGTATCATTTCAATTTATTATTATAATCAGTAGTTAAGATGACAATAATTGGCCAGAGCGTGAATGGGTTAAGAATATTATATTGTATATTCTTAAAGAAATGCCCATTACAATACCTTGATGTTGTTTTTTTGTTATATTGTAATTTTATGTAAAGATATATCAAAGAGTGTACTATAAAGTACGAATCATGAATCATTCATTCGAAATATTCGCTCATAACATAATAATTTTAATAAACAAACATGACATTGTTATACAAATCATCATTTAAAATAATCTTTGTTGTATGATTATATGTTATTCCTATATCTAGATACAGATAAATGTTTACATTTCATAAAGAATATAATGCAGATAAAATAACATTGACTTCAAACATATGATGTTAAAGTTAAAAATGACCATGAGTAAGCATATTATGTATCATTTTCGACTAAGAATTTTGATTTTCATCGTATCATAAGACTTTTCCGATCCGTAATACTAAATACCATTGAAATGCTACATTTTGTGTGTACAATTTATTACAAGAATGTATGTATCTGTAAATATTATTTCCACGATTTTTTGCTGATAAATCACTATTCTTATTTTAGTGTTGTAAAATAAACGCTTACTTGTGTATAGCCCTACCGACTTTCTGTAGGGAAATTCATATCTTAGCAATTTGAAATATAGTCTAGTGTATTTATTTTTTGACATGAGTGTTTATGTGTTTGTAATAAAATATAAAGTGGACGTTCTGAAATTGCTTAATAAAGAAAACGATTTCTTAATTTGTGGTGTGTTGTTTTAAAACCTGGTGCCCTAGTTAGGAGCGTTGCTTTAGTATGCCCGTATATAAAAGTGCTAGGTCGGGAAGATTTAGTGCAACGTAGTAAATCAACGCAATGGTATGGAATGGATAACAAGTTGACAACTAGCCTTCGACACAAACGCTTAGAGTGGTGCATTGCTAATTAACCAAACGTGCTATTAACATTGAACACCGGAGAAGAAGAATAGTGTTTTGCAAGTGCATACAAATAATTGATCTTGAAATAACTGCATGATATTAGTGTTAAATAAGAGAAAATTGTGTTTGATACATTATCAAAATGAAATCAAATGTGTTGTTAGTGGAAATATTATTTGTGAGTTTGTGTGCAATTGGATATGGAAGCGTAAGCGTGTCTTACAAGGAACTAGGTAAGTAAATTACAAATAATGGTTAATGTACAACCAATTTAACGAAAGTGTGTCTTATAAATTATAGAATAGTAGACAATGTCGTTGATGTGGGAATTATTGGCTGATGGAACATCAAGTTCTGAAAGGTTTCTCAGAGCATATTATTTTATTACACTGTGTACGAAATCAATCTGCAGGGTCGGCTTAACTTTTACAATTTTAGCAAAGATTTGAAAATCAAAGAAAATTTACTGAATAAGAGGAACGAAGACCCTTCAAAAATTTCAAAATTTATAATAATTTTGATGATGTTGCTTGAAACATGCTGTTGACAGTGCAATATTTCGTTTCCCAAACAATGGTTTTCAATCAACCAGGAGCTATTTAATGAAATTGAACTCTAAATTGAACAAATGAAGATAATTAGCAGACACTTTTGAACCAAATCAAGAACAGTTATTAGCTTTGAACAAAACTTTTTTCTTATATTAATGAAAAGTGATAATATTACTCATTCATTCATTTTGATTTTTCTCTTCGTAAATTTCCAGTTTTGGGTTCAAAATTAAAGGCCTTTAATTACGTTTCCAAAATCTGAAGACCGTCTCCTGTTGCCTGTGTAATGTAGTGTGTACCAACCAATTGTTTTTTCAAACAATGCGCAAACGCAATCTATCTGGAGCTATTTTTGGACTCCAAGTTGGCGTTTTCCACATAATTTGTGACACACCTATTGAACCACAAATCAAGAACTATAATAATAGTCTTTGAAAACAACCAAGACGGTGATTATTAAAATCATGATGGGGAGTGATAATACTGCTAGGTCATCCATTTGGATTTGTTTTCAATAAATATACAAAGACCGCACCTTTTGGAAATATCGAGTTTGGGGTAAAAATAGCTGTCATTATAGATGCATAATGTTAAAAACACAACTGGTTACAGTGCACTATCTATTTTTAAAAAACTAGGAAGCTTCGCAAACGCTTTTTCAGGCGCGTTGTTGGATGAGCATAATTGTTTAAGGGGTTATTTCACTGAAAATGTATGAAAACCAGCAATTTTGCATTATTATTGTTTAAATTGTTTTTTAAGTTTACTTTTTTATTGATTGACTGCATAAATTTATTTTATGCTGATATAATTGGATGAGCGTAGCGAGCGTAGCGAGCGAAGCGAAGATTCCATTTCACTACACTGAAGAAAAAAATCTGGAATGTTTTTTTTTTTCTTTCTTTTTTTTTGTATTTTTGTGTTTGTTAACACGATTCCGGCTAAACCGATACTCCGATTGCGATGAAATTTTATGGAGGCCTTCGAAATCTCTGAACTTAGAACTGCCTCGTTTTTGTGCGCCATCGGGATTTTTTTTTATAAAAAACTCAATTTTACGATTTTTTTCAATTTTTAAAAAATTTCTTCGACTTATAACACCTACATGTTTATCCGATTGTAATGATTTTTTCACAGAACCTTAATTTTATGATAATGATTTTTTCTCATAACCTTAATTTTATGAATTTACATATTCGTTTGAAATTTGATCGTATTTGAAAAATTTTTTCTCATGAAAATCAAAATTTTACGGTTTTTTTCTTTTTTAAAACAATTCTTTGACTTATAACACCTACATGCTTTATCCTATTGTAATGATTTTTTCACAGAACCTTAATTTCATGAATTTATATACTCGTGTTAAATTTGAGCGCAATCGAATAATTATTTCTTATGAAAATTGCAATTTTACGATTTTTTCTTTTTTAAAAATTACGATTTATTTAAAAAATTAAGTTAATTTTTTTTAAAATTTAATTTAATAAAAAAAAATCTTTGACTAAGTAATGATTTTTTCACAGAACAACAGAAAATCCGCATAACACATGGCAGCTCAATGCACCACCGCTCATCCAACAACGCGGCGGGACTTAAGCTTTTTCCTAGTGCTAAAAGCATTAAATGAATTTTTTTCTTGAGCGCTGCATGCTATTTTGCATGGGAAAAATGGCTTACCTACCAGTGTTGATATTAGGCCTAATCTAGTACTGTACAGTGTTATTGATAACAATTTAAGACAATTTTAGAGAATCTTAGATCAAAAGGTTATAACGGCCCAGTGAATTCATGTAAAATAAATAAACTGAACCTTTAGGCTACGTTACACTCAAATTTACCAAAAAACAACATAAATAAACTTTGAATGCTATTATCTCAAAACTTTTATTTTAGCACATTTGCTAACATTTTTTCCTACTTCTTCTAAAGTTTTTAAGATAAAAGGATAATTTTATTAATATGCTCACAAGTCTTATTCTGACAAATTCAACCGACACTTTTGTGATGAGAATTATAGTTAGAAATATATCTAGGTGCCCGTTAGGGCGCCGCAGCCAAGCTGCGGTGCGCTACACACTCAAGCACCTTATACACCAAGCAGAGTTGGGGTGATTTCGAGGTGTTACCCAGCCGTCATGTAACGTGATGTGAACTTGAAAACTATCACAATCGAGGGGATTTAGGTACCTGACAACACATGCCAAATTTTATTGGGGTACGATTATTCCTTCTTGGTGAAAAAATGGCTTGAAACATGCTCAAAATCACTTTAAGGATCTAGGTGCCCGTTAGGGCGCCGCAGCCAAGCCGCGGTGCGCTACACACTCAAGCACCTTATACACCAAGCAGAGTTGGGGTGATTTCGAGGTGTTACCCAGCCGTCATGTAACGTGATGTGAACTTGAAAACTATCACAATCGAGGGATTTAGGTACCTGACAACACATGCCAAATTTTATTGGGGTACGATTATTCCTTCTTGGTGAAAAAATGGATTGAAACATGCTCAAAATCACTTTAAGGATGTTAGCTACTGCTACTACTGCTACTACTGCTACTGCTAACATCTAATACGTCGGCCCGCGATTCTGACCAGACGGGTGGGACTACAATGTTCATATTTTACATGGACATTAAGGTTATAGAAATATAGTCTCTTTTGAAAAAAAAAAGTTGAAAAAGTTTGCTGGAAGGCTTCCAAATAAGGGTTTTAAAATAAGCCTTAAACACTTGGCATACAATCAACAAGTAACCATAGTTACTTGACACTTGTTGACGGTATAAGCAGAGTTAGGCGGGAAAGTGCGATACGTAAACAAATAGCGGACATTTAAAATTTTTCTTCTTTGTGTGGAACGAGAAAAGGTGTCATTATACTCTCATAAAACAAATCAGAAACCATCCCTGGCCTAGGCCCAGATGTGGAAAATTATTTATAATGCAAAAGTGTAGGTCTAAAGTTCCATTTGGCTATAGGACTAGTAAAATTCATACTTACATTACATGTTTGACAAGCCTAGCCAACCCTATGCCAGCACAACATTGTTCTGATATTAGCTTGCTCATCTGTTTGTTTACATAATTGCAACAATCAAATCATTTCATACAACTCGTCTTTCGATTGGCCCGCGTTTATGAAGGCACTGCCATCTAGAATAAATATAGAACTTTTTCGAGCTCTTTGCTATACGCAAATCTTTTTAAAGTGTTTGGATTTCGTGATACTCTTTCAACCGCCTACTATAGGGGTTTAATATCAATGCTTTCAACTCACAACCCATGACGTTTTCCACGATACCGTTCAAGAATACCAATTCCTTCGAAAACGAAAACGACTTCGTTTTCAAATTGCGTTTTCAACTCATCTCCCACGAACTCAAGAATTGGGGTCCAGTCCTTATACCGTCGTTATACCATGGTTATACCACCTATACCCAGGATGTACATGAATCCCTACTGCTATACTGCTAATACCATAGAATTTAAATCAACTTTGATAAAAATATTATATTTTAACAAATAATTTTGTAATGGAACTTGAAAAAGTAATGAGATCACACACATAACAAAAACTTGTAGAAATACAGCCAAACCTTACACACTCAAAAGGAATGAGATCTAAAAAAAGGGCCAAGCTCATCTACCCTTCCACATAAACGTACAGTGTCCCATAACAGCATCCTCGAAAAGCTTGGCAAAATAGAATTTGCATGTTATTACGTTTAAATTAATTAGAAAAAAAGAACTTGGATAAACTATTACGTTAAATTAATAATCGCAAATTCTATTTTGCCAAGCTTTTCGAGGATGCTGTTATGGGACACTGTACGTTTATGGAAGGGTAGATGAGCTTGGCCCTTTTTTTAGATCTCATTCCTTTTGAGTGTGTAAGGTTTGGCTGTATTTCTACAAGTTTTTGTTATGTGTGTGTGTTAGCTACTGCTACTGCTACTGCTAACATCTAATTCGTCAGTTTCAATCGGCCCGCGATTCTGACCAGACGGGTGGGGCTACAATGTTCATATTTTACATGGACATTAAGGTTATAGAAATATAGTCTCTTTTGAAAAAAAAAGTTGAAAAAGTTTGCTGGAAGGCTTCCAAATAAAGGTTTTAAAATAAGCCTTATACACTAGTCATACAATCAACAAGTAACTATAGTTACTTGACACTTGTTGACGGTACAAGCAGAGTTAGGCGGGAAAGTGCGATACGTAAACAAATAGCGGACATTTTAATTTTTTCTTCTTTGTGTGGAACGAGAAAAGGTGTCATTATACTCTCATAAAACAAATCAGAAACCGTCCCTGGCCTAGGCCCAGATGTAGAAAATTATTTATAATACAACAGTGTAGGTCTAAAGTTCCATTAGGCTATGGACTAGATAAAATAAGTACTTACATTACATGTTTGACAAGCCCTAGGCCTTTCTTAGCCAACCCTAGGCCAGCACAACCTTTTTCTGACACACTTTCCGCACAAATAACCAGTTTTGATTACTAAAAGCCTAATGCAGATAAACAATGGTATGATAGTCCTAGGCTATTCCAAAATTTACGGCAATAATAAGCCTTTTCTTTTTTTTTAATAAACTCACGCAATCTCCTGTCACTTTTAATGAAAATGTAAAACAAAAGATGGTGAAAATTTTCAATATTCTTTTGATTATCTGATGATTTACATGGCTGTGCCTGTGGATGCAGTGAAATAGGTGTAAAATCGCATAAGTTGTGCGTTTGTTGTTACATGGGAAAGTTTTAATTGGATGTGAGTTGCCTTGACTTAACCAGTCCTTATACCGTCGTTATACCATGGTTATACCACCTATACCCAGGATGTACATAAATCCGGGCCTAGATATTTTACATCCTATTGTTATTGCTAATACCATAAAAATTAAATCAACTTTGATAAAAATATTATATTTTAACAAATAATTTTGTAGTGGAACTTGAAAAGTAATGAGATCACACACATAACAAAAACTTGTAGAAATACAGCCAAACCTTACACACTCAAAAGGAATGAGATCTAAAAAAAGGGCCAAGCTCATCTACCTTCCACATTTGCGCATTCTTAATTCATAAACGTACAGTGTCTCATAACAGCATCCTCGAAAAGCTTGGCAAAATAGAATTTGCATGTTTACGTTTAAATTAATTAGAAAAAAAGAACTTGGATAAACTATTACGTTTAAATTAATAATCGCAAATTCTATTTTGCCAAGCTTTTCGAGGATGCTGTTATGGGACACTGTACGTTTATGAATTAAGAATGCGCAAATGTGGAAGGGTAGATGAGCTTGGCCCTTTTTTAGATCTCATTCCTTTTGAGTGTGTAAGGTTTGGCTGTATTTCTACAAGTTTTTGTTACGTGTGTGTATTTGTTACAAAAAACATACATTTTCCAACAATGTAAAGGAAAAAATCATATTTATCAAACAAAACAAAATTATTAAATCCGTCTAGTGAATGTTTAGATGTATTGTTTTTTAATCTAAAATACCTTTCATTTCAAAAAAATAATGAAAATTGTAACAGCCTTATTAGCATTATCGCAGCATCATAGCAAAATCGTAAAATTGCAATTATTATAAGAAATAATTAATTGATTGCGCTCAAATTTCACACGAATATATTAATTCATAAAACTAAGGTTCTGTGAAAAAATCATTACAATCGAATAAAGCATGTAAGAGTTATAAGTCGAAGAATATTTTAAAAATTAAAAAAAATCGTTAAAATTGCGATTTTCATAAGAAATAATTTTTGATTTCGCTCAAATTTCACACGACTATATTAATTCATAAAATTAAGATACTGTGAAAAAATCATTACAATCGAATAAAGCATGTAGGTGTTATAAGTCGAATAATTTTTTTGAAAATACGAAAAAAATCGTAAAATTGCGATTTTCATGAGAAATGATTTTTCGAACCGTGCAGTTCTAATTTCAGAGATTAAACGTCTCCAGAAAATTGCATTGCAATTGGAGTATCGGTTTAGCCGGAATCTTGTTAACAAACAGACAAAAATACAAAAGCAAGAAAAGAAAAAAAAACATTCCGGATTTTTTTCTCCAGTGTAGTGAAATGGAATCTTCGCTTCGCTCGCTACGCTCGCTAGGCTCATCCAACAATGCGCATTTGAGCAACCTACAAATATTTAAAGACTCCACATTAGGCTCTCCCACATCATTTTCTTACACACGCGTTTAACGAAACTGTTTTTTTTTTTATTTTTTCAAACAATTCACAGTGCCTCTCCTCCCACGAAGCCCTTCAAAAAAGAGAAGCTTTGAGGTAAAAATTAAAAAACTCTCATGTTATCGTCTGCTGTTGACAGTTCACTGCCTTTTCCCCCAAATAATGTGTAATAAAGCAATCTTGAGCCATTTGTACACAGGTACTCCACATTGTACTAATCCGTTGGCTAATCCACCTACTGAACCAAATGGGCAATGTGAAGCTTCGCAAACGCTTTTTTAGCCGCGTTGTTGGATGAGCGTAATTGTTTAAGAGGTTATTTCACTGAAAATGTATGAAATACCAGCAATTTTGCATTATTATTGTTTTAATTGTTTTTCAAGTTTACTTTTTTATTTATTGACAACATAAATCTATTTTATGCTGATATAATGCTAAAAGCATTAAATGAATATTTTTCTTGAGCACTGCATGCTATTTTGCATGGGAAAATGGCTTACCAGTTCTGATATTAGGCCCAATTTTAGTCAATTTTAAAGAATCCTAGATTAACAGGTTATAAAGGCCCAGTGAATTCATGTAAAATAAATAAACTGAACCTTTAGGCTATGTTACACTCAAATTTACCAAAAAACAACATAAATAAACTTTAAATGCTAATATCCCAAAACTTTTATTCTAGCACATTTGCTAACATTTTTTCGTACTTCTCTACAGTTTTTAAGATAAAAGGATAAATTCTTTTTATCATTTCTGACAAATTCACCAGAACACTTTTTTGATGAGATTTATAGCCTTTTAATTGAAAAATGGGAAATATTGATTTGTTACAAAAAACATACATTTTCCAACAAAGCAAAGGCAAAAATTCATATTTATCAAACAAAACGAAAATGATAAAATCCGTATGGTGAATGTTTAGGTGTATTGTTTTTTAATCTAAAACTCCTATCACTTTAAAAAAAATGAAAATTGTAAAAGCCTTAGCATTATCGCAGCATCATAGCAAAATCGTAAAATTGCAATTATTATGAAAAATAATTGATTGCGCTCAAATTTCACACGCATATATTAATTCATAAAATTGAGGTTCTGTGGGAAAATCATTACAATCAGATGAAGCATGTACGTGTTTAAAGTCGAAGAATTTTTTTTTAAATCGAAAAAAGTCGTTAAATTGCGAATTTCATGAGAAATAATTTTTTGATCGATTTTTTTAACCGTGCAGTTCTAAGTTCAGAGATTTCGAAGGCCTCCAGAAAATGTTATCGCAATTGGAGTGTCGGTTTAGCCGGAATCGTGTTAACAAACAGACAAAAATACAAAAATAAGGGGGAAAAAAACATTCCGGATTTTTTTCTCCAGTATAATGAAATGGAATCTTCGCTTCGCTCGCTACGCTCATCCAATAATATTACACTCATCTATTGGGGTTATTTCCTAAAAATTCACAGTCTACATCACTCGAAAGAAAGGAGTTTGGGGGTCAAAATTGAAAACCTTTCATTGCATATGCATAATCTTAGTGCGTCTTCCGTTGACAATGCATTATTTTCCCAGATAATGGGTTTCAGAGCAATCCAGAGCTATATTTTAAGACTCTGATTTGAAGTTATCCATATTATTTCCTAAACACGTATTGAATACATTTAAAAACTAAATTTGTTTTTGAGCACTTCTTCTTATACCCATGGGTATTGGGTATTCTTCTAAAAATAAATACTAAAGGTATAAATTTCGATCTTTTGGTTGGATATTTATACCTATTTGAAACATTTTGGGGAATCTGCTTCCACTGTTGTCATCCGATTGATATGGAATTTTGAATAATTGTCAAGCAAGGATATAGTCACTCTTCTAAAGTCAATTATAAGTAATTTAACATTATTGCCCATAACGCACAAATAAATTCCGAAATTGACCCATTTCGATGATTTTACATAAAATCCCAAATCCTAAAAATCCATTTAATTTATTTATTTAGATATTTGTGATTGTGTTTAAAAACTTGATCATAACATCTGTGCATAAGCTGGTAGCAAACTGATGAGTACTGGCTTCAGGAAGAGATCCAGAAAAAAAACACTGGTGTGTGTGAAAAAATACCATCTTTTGTTGTTCGTGCAATCTAGGGCAACTTAAATCTCCAAATTGGACCAATTTGCTGTCACGCCTATTGAACCAAATCAACAACTGCATTATTTTTTTTGAACACAACTTATCCTTCATTAAATCGTGGGTACAGTGATAATATTGCGTGAACGAAGGCCCTTTAGTAAATTTTGAGTTTTTGAGTAAATACTAAAACCCGTCTGCTGTTGACAGTGCACTAATTATTTTCCCAAACAATGCGAATTTGAACAGACTAGAACAATTATTCATAAATAAATATAAGTAAATAATATCGATTTTAAGTGTTTAGCGCGAGCAGGTATGGCGACAGAACAACCCAAAAAGTAAAACTTATTTTTTTAATACAAAAGTGGAGATAAGAATATCGTTCTAGTTCTAGTTCTAGTTCTAGTTCTAGTTCTAGTTCTAGTTCTAGTTCTAGTTCTAGTTCTAGTTCTAGTTCTAGTTCTAGTTCTAGTTCTAGTTCTAGTTCTAGTTCTAGTTCTAGTTCTAGTTCTAGTTCAAGTTCAAGGTCAAGTTCAAGTTCAAGTTCTAGTTCTACTTCTAGTTCCAAGCCGTCGTAATACCGTCGCCTCAGAACTTAATTGTTCAAAAGACCATTTTCACTTTTTTTTCCAATTCAATTCAATTTACTTTATTTTTCCAAATATTACAGTACAATACATTTTAAATCCAATATATTTGTATACCCCTATAAGACTAAATCTTGAGGTGGGGCATACCAAGCTAATTTAAAAGTTGTTTATTTTTATCATTAGTTTACATTAACACAAAAAGTACCATTGTAATTTGGTTGGTACATAGTCAGTACTTTAAATATGATCATACACTAAGGCTAGGTTTAAAATATTATTATAAAGGAATAAACATATAATTAAAAATATAAATATTCATATTACCAATTTCAGTTTAAATTAACATAAGTATTGTTTTTTTTTAGTGCTTAATTAAGGCTAAAAACGAACAGGTGAACAAAATTGGACGAACAGGTGTGACATAAAGCGATTTTACGCCTAAGCCTACAAGCAGTTGATAGTATCACTTATGGCGGCTATTGGATAAGAAATTAGTCACTTTTTTTACGCAAGTACAAAAAGTCACTTTTGATTGTAGGCTACGAATTGAGTCGGGAATTATATTAAAAAGCTCCGTGCCAGTAAATAAAGCATTACGCTGGGATACACCCTTGTTTATTCTACTTAGATATATTTTGTTGCTGGTTTTAGAATGCAGCTTGATGTTGCTTGCTAGATGTTAACAGTTAAAATCTGCTTATTGGTGCTTGTTTGTTTTAAATCCACTGCTTTTGGTCCTTACCATCCGTCGAGAGGCAGGTTTGTTCAGAGACCAGCCTGATAGTTTCTATCATTGTTTGTTTGTTCAATGTCCTTTCGTTGCATTAAAGTTTAATGATTAAACGATGCGGGGCATTGAACAAACAAACACTGACAATTAACAGTCTGATGGTTTATTAAACACAATATAACCTCTAAAAAAAGTTAAAATGGTATATTGAACAAACAAGTTCTGAGGCGATTTAAGCCATTTTTTCGATTAGGCTACTTTTCACATTTTATTGGATATTGAACAAATAATGTGACTAATAAAAAGGATCCTTCCTGTCATTTTCCTTGTTCAATATCCAATCAGTGAATCAGCGATACCTAGTTTGAAAACCCCTGATGACACAAATGAAAAATTATACTTGATTTTATATTTAACAGCACTATATTATTAAGAGTTTTAAAATACGACATGAGAATAATATCCATTTTAGATAGGATTGGTATCGAATCAAAACTTCAAATTGTTTTCTTCAAATAGCAAAAGTGGTCTATTGAACAAATAAGATCTATAAGGCGACGATATAATAATTGTATACACATGTAGCTCAAGCGTTTAACGCGAGAGGTGACTGGTTCGAAACCTGCTCCAGGCAATCATGACTATTTATTCCAAGGTTTTCTTCGGTCAGTCGTTAAGGCTATTGTAATCATCCTAGGGTCAAAACCCTTAAAGTCCATAAAAGTTGGCTGAATGGAAGAGTACCTTTAATAAAACAGCAAAAAATGTATTTTTGCGGTAAATAACCTCACTATTGGCTATTTAAATGACGTTTTTTTGACAATAGTGTAGCCAGCACATCTAGCGCAAAATTAAATTTTGATAATCGGTTTTCTGGATATAGTTTCTTAACACCTTTAGCTTCCACCTAAGTATAAGGAAAAATAGATTTCTGAAATAACAGTTGGTGTACGATTTTTTTCACTTTTTTTTGTTTTTCCTATACTAAAGATGGAAGCTAAAGGTGTTTAGAAACTATATCCAGAAAACCGATTCGCTGGTCGGGTCATGTTACCCAAGAGAAATTAAAGTTGTATTTACAATAACGAAATTGAAAAGTGAACCTCAAAAAACGCACTATTCAATTAAAATTATATTCTAGGAATGTATTCCGATATGTGAATATACTAAAAGGGACTAGTTCCCCAAAACATTATTTTTTACCACATAACTAAAATGACCGTTTAATAATCATATCTTGTAACTGTGATTTCAAACGATTTTTTTTTTAAATTTTTTTGATAATATTATGTGAATATACTTAAAGAGGCTATTACCCATAAACATTATTTTTTTAACACATAATCTATAGCATAATACTACACTAAAATGACCGATTAAAAAATTATATCATGTAACTGTGATTTCAAGCGATTTTTTTTTTTTTATCATATGTGAACCACCAAAAATTACTTTTTACCACATAATCTATAGCGTACCGTAATACTAAACTAAAATTACCGTTTAAAAATCATAACTTGTAACTGGGATTTCAAACGATTTTTTTAATTTTTTGATCATGTGAATATACTTAAAGGGGCTATTACCCCAAAAAATATATTTTACCACATAATCTACAGCATAATACTACACGGGGAGATGCTTCCAATAGTGCAGACATTGATTGCATCATAAACCCAGCCTGTTATTATTAATTGTTACTTATAAAACTTGGCATACATGTTCACAAAGAGTTGATTTGTAAAAAAAGTTTGTTTTTTTTGTTACCGTATATTTAAAATTGAGAAATGCATGAACAATTCTTAAGGTACCTATAAGTTGGACAGTTTTTGGAATTTTAACGAAAAAATTTGTAGGATTATTCCCAATAATATTTAGCAATAGATGATGGAATTAGTTTTTTGGTTTTTGGTTTAAAATTTTTTTTTTTTTTTTTATTGTAACAATAGAAATTCCATTGTTGGGTAACATATCCCTGACAATAAAACAGAAAAAGAACAAAAAATAAAAAAAGTAAATCCATCGTTTTTTTCAATTCTATTCATCTATGCTTGTGCCAATTTGCAGACTTGCATCTTTAATAGATTTTTTTACACATGTACCTGAAAATATATATATGTATATATATATATATGTTTAACCTCATTTTAAATATAAAAAATATTTATGATCTGAGTGCATTTTGTGAAATTTTGTAGCATATTCATTAAGTTAATACTTTATTTTGTGTATATATAACTGGGTTACCATCATAATACTAAACATACACATAAAAAAATATACAAAGAAAAATATGCAGTGGAAACAAAAATAGAATTTTTCAATGCGTTTTTGAAGCATCTTCCCTTAAATGACCGTTTAAAAATCATATCTTGTAACTGTGATTTCAAACGATATTTTTAATTTTTTGATCATATGTGAATATACTTAAAGGGGCTATTACCCCAAAAAATATTTTTTACCACATAATCGATAGCATAATACTATACTTAAATGACCGTTTAAATACTCATATCTTTTAACTGTGATTATAAACGAATTTTTCAAATTTTTTATCATGAAATTTGCGAAAATTGGCGTTTTGGGCAATTTCTTAAATCGGCTTTAACCTGCTTCTTTTTTGTTCCATATAGATACTAGAGCATCATACCAATCTAAAATGGCCCTTTATAACATCGTGTCTTGAAACTGTGCACAAATATACACTCAAACACGCAAAAATATGGATTCCAAAATCACACCCCTTCTTGGTAATCAGCATATTTTGACCGAACCACTTGCCCAAATTACAAAACAAAATATAGAGGATTTACAGAAAAGTCTGAGGAGTACGTCAACAATGGTCAATATTTTATGATCAAAATCCTCGAAGGTCACGAGGCATAAAGGTCGTTCCCATGTTATTACTAAAGGGACATTTTTGCCGATGGGACCTAGCTCGAAAATTGCCTTGTTTGATATTTTTTGGGAGGGTCGTTATGGACCCAATAATTTTTCTGTTAGTTTCTAAATTCATATCTATAGTTAGCTTGAATGAAATATTTTATTTTTAGTTTAGCGGGTGAATACCTTTTTAAATTTCTCGAAGGAAACCAGCCCAAGGTGCAATGCATGCAGATGTCTAATAGGTATTCTCGAATTTGGACAATTGTAAAGGGATGTCCGAGGACTGTTGAAAAGGAGATAAAATCTCGTAAAAAACTTCAGTCAGGATTCAGTCAGGACTCGGGACCTCCCGAATCAGAGTCTCGCGCTTTACGCTTGAAATTACACTGTCGGTTAACGAATACCGAGCTCGAGCGTTAAGTTAGAATCCCGTCGAGAACGATAATCCTAACTGAAGTTTTTTCCGAGGTATTCCTCAGTCGATAATGCGAATGCAAGGGATAGTCGCGAAATTAAAACCACGCAAAATTACAGTTTTTACGTGATATCTCGAGAACGATGCATGAATCTAAAAACTTATTGCAGACAGCCCTGTGGTTTTTTTAGAACAAGATAATAATAATAATAATAATAATCAAAACTCATTTCCAACAATGTCGGGTTGAGTGGTGTTCTTCACACCGATATCTAGGGCACGAAACTATTTTTTGCCGAGATTGCCAGGCTCAGCGTTTCTTCTTCATCATCATCATCATCATCATCATCATCATCATCATCATCATCATCATCATCATCATCATCGTCGTCATCTTCATCCTGCATCATCTGCTTCTCCACCAATTTTCTCCACTCCTTCCTGTCCTCCCACAGCTTCAATTCCGTCACCTGGTTCCACGATTCACCTCTCTTCAACGTCTCCTTCGATCAATCTTCCCCATCTTTCTCTCGGTCTTCCTACTTTTCTTTTACCTTCCTCTCCTGCTTCGAAGTCTCGTCTTGGGATCCTATCCATATCCATCCTCTTCATATGACCAAACCATCTTAAACGTTCCCTTCCTATTTTAAACCTCAACTTCTCCAGACCTAATTCCTTTCTTATAACGTCGCTTCTAATCCTGTCCAGTTTTGTAACTCCCTTTATACTTCTCAAAAACTTCATCTCTGCTGCTTCCAACTGACTCTCTTCCTTTGATCCAACTGTCCAAGTTACTGCACCGTAAGTAAGTATAGGTATGAAGTATGCTTTATAGAAAAGAACCTTGCATCTCTGTGGAAACAGCTCGTTCCAAAGCAGCTTTCGCACCAGTTGATAAAATCCTTCGGCTTTTTGTACCCTAGCTGTTACTTCTCTATTTACTTTAGCATCTTTTGTCAAGATACTTCCTAGGTACTTAAATTCTTCCTTTTCTTCTAATAATTTTCCACGAAGTCTTAACTTTTCTTGATTCTTAGGCATGCCTTTTATATCCTTTTTCATAACGAAACATTCACTTTTATTCTGACTAATACTTAACCCAAACTCTGTTGCAACTACATTCCATCTATCCACCTTTTCTTTCACCTCTTCACACATCTCACCCCAAATTAAGACATCATCGGCAAAAACTAAGGTTCTAGTGTCTCTTCCGTCTATATTCGGTTCCACTCTTCGTAGTATTTGATCCATTACGACAGTAAATAGAGTCGGTGATAAAACACTACCTTGCCTCAGTCCCTCATTTATTTCAAACCAATCTGATCTACCCTCATTTGTCTGAACACAACTTGCACTCCCTACGTATGTACTTTTTATCCTCTCTATCAAACCTCGTCCAACTCCCTTTTGCTCCAGACATTCCCATACTTTTCCTCGAGGCAGGCGATCGTATGCCTTTTCAAGATCTAAAAAGACAATATGCATTCCTTTTCCATTTTCCCATCTCTTTTCCATGATTAATGATTGAACTTTAAGCCGATTGTGTCTTTTATTCGACAACATTTTTTGCTCTTGGACCAAGAATCTAAATTTTCCTATCAATAATCTATGATCGCCGTCCAATGATACTGATGGCACCACCCGCACATCTTCAAGGCATTTCCTTACTTCCCTTCCTATGTAGATATAATCAATTATTGACTCTGACATGCCATCACCATATCCATATCGAGTTATTTGTTGACTTTTCGGTTTTTGGAACCAAGTGTTTCCTATTTGTAGAGCATTCCGACCACACATTTCCAATAACTTCTCTCCATCTCTGTTCCTAATACCCAGTCCGTGTTTGCCCATAACTTCTTCAAATCCAGTTGTATCTTCTCCTATTCTGGCATTAAAATCACCCATTACAATTATTGTATTGGATGAAATAATTGCTTCCAGTTGTGCAACAAACTCATCTTTCTCAGCAACTGATCTTCCTGTCTGAGGTGCATACACCTGTATGACTTCAATTGTCATACTGTCACTACACCGAATGTAGACTTGTATAATTCTTTCACTGTGGTTTGTAATATTAACGATATTGTCTTTTAATTCTGGGCTTACAACGAATGCAACACCGTTTCTACCCTCTGTTCCTCCTGACCACAACAATTTGTATCCGTCTCTTAGATTCTTATTTCCACAACCTTTCCACTTTGTCTCACTAAGGCCCAGCAAGCTCAATTTCTTTTCTTTCATGACGTCGATAATTTCTTCTATTTTTCCATTAAGTGACACTATATTTATCGTGCCCACATTTATCACTTTCCCTCTCTTATTTAGAAATTTCCTATATCCAATATTTCTACGATCCCTCCTTTGTCCTAGATCAACTTTCTTTTTCTCCACACCCAACGTGTGAAAAAATCCTGTTGCTGAACTGTTTGATGTTCATTTCTTATTTCTTCATGTCCTGCACCATTACTTGCGATGAAATTTCTCACTCGAGTTCCAACTTCTTCTGCCCTGTTCCAATTATCTTCAATTTGTTCCACCCCTGCCATATCTATGTATTTAACATATTCCTTAACACATAACTCCTTTATGTCTTTATTGACACAAATACCTCTTCTATTAATCAACCCACATATGCTTACCTCTGCCATGGTGAATTTGCTTCTTACTTCAACGATCAATTCTTTCAAATGTTTGAGCTTAACGACTTTCGCCTCCCCGGCCCACGTCTCTCTATTCCCAACACATACAGTCACTCCTTCCAGCTCACCATCAGGTTGATATGCTCTGACCTTATTCGTTAGCTCTTCTATCCTGATACCTGGGAATGTCCTAGCTCTATACTCCTCACCAATGCAAAAGTGTCTCGCTGTTACACCTGGAACATCTCCTATTAATAGGCCAATTACCTTTTTTCCTACACAGTTCCTAATAGGCAAGGCCTGCCTACTCATCCCCTCATGCATTACGACGTGCTGTTCTCTTCTTTTTATAGCAACACAATTCACATTCTGTAGGCCTATTGGCTTTGGGCTTGACACACACATTTCCAGACTTCCAGCTTTCCGCATCCTTTCTTCTGTTTCTGTGTCCATTTGAGAATCAGGCTTTTCCTTATTTACCTTCCTAGATCTTAGCATCTCCTTTTTTGTCGTGTTATCTGTTTTGTTTAATCCTTCTCTGTTTTCTTTTGTGACTTGGGAGATTAACTTTACATTTTGTGCAATGCAAAAAAATATTCAAATATAATAATTGGTGCGGTTTGTATAAGATATGCATTATATATCAAATTAAAAACTTAATTACTACCACATTACAATATTTTTCGTACAGGCTATGGTTCTCCCAAAACTACAGAGCTGTCTGCAATCAGTTTTTAGATAATTTGCATTGTTTTCGAGATATCACAAAAACATGTAATTTCAAGTGGTTTTAATTTCGCGACTATCCCAGTCCTCGGACTATCCCTTCCTATGCAACTCGTCTGAGGAGGGTAACACCAGACCAGGTAACTCTGACGTGTACCCTACCCCCTTTAGTACAGCTGCAGGTATCCACTATGATTGTTTCCAGGTGGTAGCCACCGCGAGGATGTGAGACGGTGCTTGTATCAAGGTCAACGTGTGGCTGCAGACCTCAACAGGCGAGAGCAGTATCTCACCCCTCACATCACCAGCGACACAGACAAACCTGACTACTACCATCAGACAACACACCGAGCCAAGGAGCATATCATACAGCGGACACAGCAATCCTACTCGCTGCTCATACCGTTATGTGATTGTTTCCAGGTGGTAGCCACCGCGAAGATGTGAGACGGTGCTTGTATCAAGGTCAACGTGTGGCTGCAGACCTCAACAGGCGAGAGCAGTATCTCACCCCTCACATCACCAGCGACACAGACAAACCTGACTACTACCATCAGACAACACACCGAGCCAAGGAGCATATCATACAGCGCACACAGCAATCCTACTCGCTGCTCATACCGTTATGTGATTGTTTCCAGGTGGTAGCCACCGCGAAGATGTGAGACGGTGCTTGTATCAAGGTCAACGTGTGGCTGCAGACCTCAACAGGCGAGAGCAGTATCTCACCCCTCACATCACCAGCGACACAGACAAACCTGACTTCTACCATCAGACAACACACCGAGCCAAGGAGCATATCATACAGCGGACACAGCAATCCTACTCGCTGCTCATACCGTTATGTGATTGTTTCCAGGTGGTAGCCACCGCGAAGATGTGAGACGGTGCTTGTATCAAGGTCAACGTGTGGCTGCAGACCTCAACAGGCGAGAGCAGTATCTCACCCCTCACATCACCAGCGACACAGACAAACCTGACTACTACCATCAGACAACACACCGGGCCAAGGAGCATATCATACAGCGGACACAGCAATCCTACTCGCTGCTCATACCGTTATGTGATTGTTTCCAGGTGGTAGCCACCGCGAAGATGTGAGACGGTGCTTGTATCAAGGTCAGCGTGTGGCTGCCGACCTCAACAGGCGAGAGCAGTATCTCACCCCTCACATCACCAGCGACACAGACAAACCTGACTACTACCATCAGACAACACACCGGGCCAAGGAGCATATCATACAGCGGACACAGCAATCCTACTCGCTGCTCATACCGTTATGTGATTGTTTCCAGGTGGTAGCCACCGCGAAGATGTGAGACGGTGCTTGTATCAAGGTCAACGTGTGGCTGCAGACCTCAACAGGCGAGAGCAGTATCTCACCCCTCACATCACCAGCGACACAGACAAACCTGACTACTACCATCAGACAACACACCGAGCCAAGGAGCATATCATACAGCGGACACAGCAATCCTACTCGCTGCTCATACCGTTATGTGATTGTTTCCAGGTGGTAGCCACCGCGAAGATGTGAGACGGTGCTTGTATCAAGGTCAACGTGTGGCTGCAGACCTCAACAGGCGAGAGCAGTATCTCACCCCTCACATCACCAGCGACACAGACAAACCTGACTACTACCATCAGACAACACACCGAGCCAAGGAGCATATCATACAGCGGACACAGCAATCCTACTCGCTGCTCATACCGTTATGTGATTGTTTCCAGGTGGTAGCCACCGCGAAGATGTGAGACGGTGCTTGTATCAAGGTCAGCGTGTGGCTGCAGACCTCAACAGGCGAGAGCAGTATCTCACCCCTCACATCACCAGCGACACAGACAAACCTGACTACTACCATCAGACAACACACCGAGCCAAGGAGCATATCATACAGCGCACACAGCAATCCTACTCGCTGCTCATGGCGACCAAGCTGCTGCAGACCCAGATGGCTGATAAGTAAGATAAGCTAGTCTTTGGGCCTCCAGATATTTTACATTCCATTAATTGTTATTACCATAGCAATTAGTACATCTTTATAAATCATATTTTAATTTAAGAAAAAATGATTTTGCGATGGAACTTGAAAAATAAAGAGATCCCACGCTTATTAAAAACTTTAAAAGCTCATCCATCAACGCGACTTAAAAAAGCTTTTGCGAAGCGGCCTAGTATTAAAACCTTTATTTCTGTGAATCAAGACAACTTTTTTCAATTATTTCTTACAAAAGGCAATACATCAACATAATATTTATGTCAATGTAAAATATGAACGTTGTAGCCCCACCGTTTGGTCAGAATCGACCCAAATATCACGAAAATATCGTATTAAAAACCAGGAAAAAATCGTAAAGTACGATTTCTATGATAAATATTTCTTCAGATGTCTCTAAAATCATAACATTTTAAATTTTAATGATTTTAAACGTTCCTATCAAGTTTCATCAAGATCGGAGTAGCCGTTTGCCAAATATTACGAAAATATCTCATTAAAAATCGAAAAAATCGTAAAAGTACGATAATCATAAGAAATATTTTATCGATTGTACCCAAAAACGTGGCAAGTCTGAGTTCAAAGATTTTTAAGGTCCCCTAAAATTTTCATCAAAATCGCATATGCCGTTTGCCCGGTAGAACGCAAACGAACAGACAAAAATTCCAAAAAAAACGGGCTAATTTTTTTCGGGGGGGAGGAGGGTCAGTGAAATTGAAGTCTTCGCTTCGCTCATCCAAAAATCCGATCTTTAATCTTATCGAGATAAGTTTTTATGCTATCTGTTTCAATTATCTAGAAAAAATAACGTTTATCTTATCAAAGCTTTTGTAAGCTTTTAGATAACATTTTCTAGATAAAATAATTAACAAATATGTAGACGATAATATAATAATAAATCACTTTTTTTAAATGAAAAATTCTTCTACTAGCCCAGTTTTTTAGTTTACTATGTTAGCTTAATCTTAGTTCCGCATATTTGAAAATGCTTCTAGATAGGCATGTCATACTTGTCAAGTCTGACAAATATTACGATTGACAAGAAAACTGTTAATAAAAAAAATCTTTAAAAAACACGCCAAACTCAATAATTATTAGCTAAACAAAATTATCTACATAATTATTTTTATTTTTATCTAGATAATTTTCTACACTCTTATCTAGATAACTTTTTGGAGAATTATGTTTATCTAGATAAAAAAAAAGTTATTTAGTCACAACACAGCTTGTGAATAATCTAACATAATTTTCACCCAATACATTTTCTACTGTTTGGATTTTCATTGAATGGCATTTCGCATTTTGTATAACTTAAACAACTAAATTAAAAATTGTCTGGACCGGCACCTCCACCATCCCTCTCAAAATATATTTTCCGTTACCCGAAGATCCGATTCATGTTTTTTACCATCCCCGATCCAAAATTTCGGGCACCCTCACACCACCAATACATAGTTTCAAAGGTATTTCTGTTGCTAATATTTCAGATATGGAGTAACTCCGAACACATTCAACGAGTTCTTGAATGCCAACGGGTTTCCAATAGGTATCGTCCCTCCAGAGTTCTGCTACCCGAATCAACCAAAAGAGTGTCTCGAAAACAACAGATATCGAACTTTCGACGGTAGTTGTAACAATCCCTATTTTCCTACATGGGGAATGGCAGGCACGGCACTAGAGCGCCTGCTACCAGCAACATATGAGGACGGTAAGTGTGCGCTCTATCTGTATTAAATGAACTTATATTTTATCCTTATCAATTGTACATTGAACCTGAGTTCGAAGAGTATTGATTAGCCAATGCAAATACAAACATTAATAATGGTATGGCCGTAATATGCGTCGTGCCAAGCACCTCAACAACATAACCCAAAACACCAATTGTGAAAAAGAAAGCAATTGCTTCACACATCTCTCACAGGACACTAGACAGTCACTGAAAGCAAAGGACTCGCAAGTGACTTTAATTAGGAATTACAAGAAAAGTATGTCCCAATCACAGGTCGTTCATAAATCACATATTGTTATTTTAGTCCTTTTCTGACACCCCCTCACTTAAGCAAGAGACAACTTTCATTGGTGTTACAAATTAATGTCATCCATTTCCATTGTTTTCTAGGAGTAATCCCAGAGATTCCAATCGTCTTATGTATGGTGGCGTTTCAAGGCGTTAAGACAAGTACTAACCCATCGTTTCTTCCCTAGGTGTGTACGCCCCTAGACTGTCGGTGACCAGTTACGCCCTGCCCAACGCTAGACTCATCAGTCGTACGATGTTTATTGACGAGCCATTCATTGACCCGGAATTTACCCAGGTGTTTGTGTCATTTGGTCAACAACTGGGTCACGACTTCTCGTCAATTGTCATCACCCAAACGCGTAAGTTTAAAACACGATGCCCATCGGTTAGAAGGTACTTAAATCTATTCAGATACCAACATATTTTGTGTTAGCTCCAATAAGTACGTCAACTGGGATTTATGTCATGAATTCCATCGTGACAAACTGACAGTAACCGCCCTTCCCAGATGAAATAAAAATTCGCAAATTCTTGCATCCTTGGCACTATCATTATTATGATCAGCTATCTTTAGTATTATCTTAGAAAATACTAATTTTGAAACTACTTTACATGATGTTCACGTATTTAGTGCTAAGTTTGGAGGGGAGTGAAACAGTTCAATAGTCATAATTCAACCAGATATTTGGATAAGACCAATTTGAGGATGGAAAATGGTAACGTTGAGTTCCTTTTCAGTTTTGGCTACGTTTGTTTTATGTTTACCTATTGGTTATACAATTCTGGATAAAACATATCGCTAAATTTTTGAGCCAATTATTCGAGTATTGCAAACATTTACGCCAAGAATGTGTTCTGTTAATTCTCTGTCGTGATGTTCTCTGCAGCTGAAGGAGGAATCACGTGCTGCAGCGAGGACGGTTCCAATGTACTGCCTCCAGAGATGCGACATCATGCTTGTTTCCCTATCCGCATTCCCGAGGGAGACGCGTTCTACTCCCTGTTTAACCAGAAGTGCATGAACTTCGTGCGCTCCATGACGGTCCCTCGCGAGGACTGCACCCTGGGAGCCGCAGAGCAGGTGAACGCTGTCACCAGCTATCTGGACGCGTCGGTTGTCTACGGGAACGACAAGGCCACGGCAGACTCGTTGCGGTCGTTCTTCTCGGGACAGCTGCGTGCGGACGTCAAGGACGGAAGACCCTTCTTGCCTGATATTGGTAACAGCACACTGTGTGACAAGCGAGACCCCTCCGAGGCTTGTTACCTCGCAGGTGACGCCCGCGTCAACCAGAACCCACCACTTACTGTCATGCAGACACTTTGCCTCAGAGAACACAATATCATTGCCGGAGAACTACAAATCCTTAACCCTCATTGGGACGATGAAAGAGTTTATCAAGAAACAAGAAATATCATAATCGCAATTATTCAGAAGATTACGTATTTTGATTGGTTACCTATCTTGATAAACGTAGAATACTTAGTGGAGCATAATATTGTGAATTCAAATCCGGGTTATGCCAACGATTACAACCCACATGTGGACGCAGGAACTCTGAATGAGTTTACGACTGGGGCATACCGCTATCTGCATTCAATGGTCCATGGATATCCAAGGTAAGTGGTGAAACTATTTACTATAATATCAACACCTTATTTTAATGACCTGTGTTTAAAAAAGAATTTGAGTTCGTGGAATCGTAAATGGAAATGTCATTTCCAATTATCACATCTGGAATACCAAGTAAGGTAAGAACCAACCACAAGGTACTTTCGCTCCACCATCCGTTTGGTTTTTAGATAACAAATTTTGCAAATGCAAAATTATTCTCGATTCTATTCGGATTTTTTGTTCTCTTCCGAATAGTCGCAAAATGGAAATTGGTAGTCTGCGTATTTCCCTAACGATTTTTAACCAAGGACGTGCCGTTGTTATAGATACCTTTTACAAACTTTTAGGTTCCAGCTCTATTCCCAGGGATTGCCATCGTGGGCAATCGATTATAATTTATAATTATTGGAGGGACTCCCCCAAAAAGGAAAGTAGGTTAGAGGGGTTGGGGGGGGGGGGCTAGCTGACCACGGCAACGCACTTCATGCTCCCACAACCCCACTCCCACTAACCTATACTTTCCTTTTGGGTGGGTCCCTATAATGAACAAGTACCAATTATTGTTAGTGAACTATACCATGGTATTTTTTCAACACAACCATCCCCTATGTGTGGACCGAGGCCTGAGATAGATAGTGGAGTGTATATTTTAAAAATTAGAATAATAATTTAGCACTGCACTCATACCGTTGAGTGAACGCTTATACCCTTAATTGTAAGGTGGTCGTGAAATGCAGTGCAGAAAGTATAGCGGCAAGGTGGGTGTAAAATTAAATGCCCACCGCAAGTGATAGTAAAAGAATAAAGAAACTCGAGTTAAGAAGAATAAGTAGGATAGTATGAAAATGCCTTCACGGCAGTCGAACCTGAGATCGCAGTTGACGTGGACTGGTAGGCGAGTTGTGCGAGTGGAGACTTGGAGTCGGGCGAAATAAGAATGGAGAAGAACTGTTCACTGTGCACCTGATTTGAGAATTAGAACTACGACTGAGTTAGAAACACTCCCTGAGCTGGCTAGAACAACCGAACCCTAAGTAGGTGAGCGACCGACTGACCGAGGTTACAGAGATAACACGGAAAACTAGGTAATAAGTAGGGGAAAGAGGGGTGATCAAGTAGATAACAACGAGATGATGAGAGGCATAAAGAAAAATATATCTAAATCTAAACTACACTATACAAACTAAGAACATTGGCGCGAACACCCTACAAGAACACATTCCTCATGGTAGTTTTGCTCCACCATCCATTTGATTTTTGGCCAAATTTTCGCAAAGGCTATATATTCGAAAATTCTCGATTTTTGAACGGATTTTTTTCCTCTTCCAAAGAGTCGTAAAATGGAGTAGGGAGTCTCCGGTTACCCTAGGTACGATGATTACCTATGATGTGCCGTTGTGAGGTACTCTTTATGAACTTTTGGTTCCAGCTCTAGTCCCAGTAGGATGGCTACCAAGGATTTGGTATTATTTCTACCCAACCATCCCCAGAGATCATACTCCAAAGATTGTTTAGCTAAACCGATTTGGTTTTATGCCCAACAATTTCTCAAATTCTCGCGCTTCGAAAATTCTCGATTTTCGGTCGGATTTTTTTTTGCTCTCTAAATAGTTTAATGGTGGTTGTGACTTGTGAGCCATTTGTTGAAGTTATACAGAATGTCATGTAAAAATTTATACTGTAAAATGACATAGACATCACCTTGACGATTATACAATGTAGGTCGGGTCGACAGTTTTAAAAGCACCATAGTACATTTACGGCTAATACATCGGAGCTTCGGAAATTCGAGTACATTATACTGTCAACTAAATTATATCAAAGAAGATTACTTTATTTATAAAATATAGAGTACGATCTTGATTATACGAGACGAATGAGAAAACAGACCCGATTTATACAAACCTGCAAGATCAATATTTGTTTTTATTTATTTATGTTTTTGTTTGCAGCATAGTTTCTTCGGACCTTTATGAATACGCCAACATTCGTCTTCGAGATTATTTTAATCGTCCATCAACTGCTCTCGAGCATGACGACTTCTTCGACGGCATGTTGCGAGGTCTCGCCGTGAAGCCCAGCATGGCAGCCGACGAACACGTCACGGAGGAGATGACGGAGTACCTCTTCGCCGGCACCAGGCCGTTCGGCCTTGACTTGGAGAGCCTGGACATCCAGCGAGGCAGAGACCACGGCTTGAACACGTACATACACTACCGCAACCTCTGTGGATTCCCCAAGGTCACATCTTTCCATGACCTCAAGGGGCATATTCCTGAAGAGGTAAGACAGCTAAAACCGTACAGAAAAACCTTTTCGCATTTCCGGGCCCTCAACAGATTTGATGCACTAGTAGGGTTTGGAGCTGACATTCAAAACAAGACATGTCTAATTTAATTATTGTTATGTAGATTATCACGAAATTCTAACCGAATTCACCAAATTTTAACATTATTTCCAAGACATATTGTAATACTTATAACAACCTACCAGGGCATTTGAATCACTCATTTGTCTTATTTCATCCAAGTAATTATTTCAAGCAACACTGGACACATTAAAGACAAAAAACAGAGATAAATGTATTACAAACCCCATAAATTAATCAGCAAATAGATCATGTAAATAGGGACAAACATACAATTCCGTTCTTGTTGTTTTTGCTTGTTTGCAACATTGTGGTTTGTTTGACAGCTGATGTGCTTGTTTCTTAAAGTGGTATTTACCCGTTAAACTCAAAATAGATTACTTTTTCTGTAAATCTTCTATGTTTTGGTTTTGTAATTTGGGCAAGTGGTATGGTCAAAACATGCTCCAAGAAAAGGATTGATTTCGGAATTAATATTTTTACGTGTTTTAGCGTTATGTATATTTGTGACCAGATTCAAGATACTATCCGTTTTCTATTGGTACAATGCTATAGTAGGCTATGTATAGTAACAAAAAATACGCAGGTTAAATACGATTTAAGAAATTCAACAAAACTTCCATTTTCGCGAATTTCTGGATCAAAAAGCTTTAAAAAGTCGTGCCAAATCACAGTTGCAAGATGCAAATTTTTATACGGTATTATCATTGAGTTTATAATATATATATATAGCTAAACTCAATGGTATTATTATGGATTATGTGGTGTGTTGCAGAGGCTGGAGCTACTGCAGCAGCTGTACCAGGACGTGAGGGACATCGACTTCTTCGTGGGAGCAGTGTCGGAGTTCCACGTGGAGGGCAGCCTCGTGGGACCCACAATCCAGTGCGTCATGGGCGAACAGTTCTACAGGTGGAGAGTGGGGGACAGATACTTCTTCGATAGCGAGGCCAATCCAAACAAGCTCACACCCATTCAACTGAAGGAGATTAAAACAATGACCATGGCGAGGGTGTTCTGCGACAGTGGGGATAATATCAGATTTATTCAACCGGATGTTTTCCGAAAATTACATGATGGGTAAGATTTAATTTGAAATGTTCGCCTATTACAGGCAGTGTTGGGGAGTACCTAGATAGATACTGTATCT